>JACTAT010000064.1:102812-125379 GCA_014526335.1 Chrysaora quinquecirrha | reverse complement strand
GCCACTCATTCCTATTGAGCTAAAAGGTGACCAGGTATGGGCAATATTAGACACTGGGTCAGCTAAGAACTATATCAGTAGAAAAGCTGTTGAAATGCTGAAGCTAAAGCCATTAAAGTGGGAGACAAGCAGTTTAAGAACAGCTGAAGGAAAAGGAAATTGACAAAAGAGCGGTCTATGAGATAAAGGCACATACATTGAAAGGTGAAGAATTTGTATTTGAAGCTGTGGGGTTAGACCAACCAAACTTTGCGAAAGGAGAGAGAACATCAAGTAAAGAGCTCAAAATGAAGTATAACCATTTGAGAGGTCTATTTATCCCAGAAGGTAGTAATGATACATATGAAGTCCACTTGCTGATTGGAGATCCAACTTTTACAGATTTCAGGATTGGGAACTGTAGGAAGGGTAACAAAGGTGAGCCTATATCTGACGAGACAATATTTGGCTGGACAGTGCATGGAGAAAGAACAGGAAAAGAATTTAACTATTTCACACAGACAACCAATGAAGAATATGAAAACTGTACAGCCTAGATGTATTAGGAGTACAAGATAGGAAGGAATTCGACCAAGAAGATGTAAAAATGAGTTTTGGAAAACATAAGGCAATTGGGGATGGCAGGTATGTGGTGAAAGTACCCTGGATTGAGGACAGAATACCAAGTAATGCAAATGAAATGCAAAGCAGAGCTAGATTGAGAAATTTGATGACAAAGATGACAGATGATGTAAGAGAGAAATATGAATCAATAGTGACTGAGCAACTTAAGACAGGAATTATAGAAGAAGCCCCAGATATACCCACAGGAAAAAGGGTGTTCTACATGCCCCATAAACCTGTGATTAGAGAAGAGTCTGTGAGTACAAAGGTGCGTATGGTCTTTGATGCAAGTGCAAAACCATCACCAGAAGAGTATTCAATCAACGAGTGTATGAACCCTGGTCCTGCAACCCAACCTCTTTGTGGGATATTCTTATCAGGTCAAGAATGTCACCAGTCAGTCTAGTGGGAGATGTAGAGAAAGCATTTTACAAGTACAATTAGATGAGACAGATAGAGATGCATTTCGATTCATATTCAAAGGCTGCGATGGTGTGGAAAAGCATTATAGATTCTGCAGAGTACCATTTGGGGAGAAAGTTCCCTTATATGCTTGGAGGAGTTATTCAGTTCCACTTGGAGAATACTGAAGGGAAGAAGTCTGTTATTGATTCACTGAAAGAAAATACATATGTCGATAATGTTATGGGACTTGTAAGAAACGAAAAAGATGCCAAGGATTTCAAGATTGAAGCTGCTGATATGATGTTGAAAGGAAAGTTTCCCTTGGAAAATGGGAATCAAATATTAAAGAGCTTAATGATGATAAGGAAAGAGTTAAGACAAAACTGTTAGGAATACTTTGGGATAAAGATGAGGACACATATATGGTAAATGTAGAGATAAAAGAAGTAAAAGAAGTAACCAAGAGATCAATGCTTAAGACTTTGGCAAGCATATATGACCCTTTAGGAATTTTAGCACCCATGCTTGTGATGGGGAAACATTTATACCGGTTAGCAGTTGATGAGAAAAAGGGTTGGGACAACGAAGTGAGCAAAGAATTGAAAGAGAGTTGGATAAGGTGGTTGAAAAGTCTGCAAAGTGTCACAGTTCCAAGATCAATAGCACCATATCTAGAAGATGTGACAAACATTGTGCTTCACCATATGATGGATGCAAGCTCTAAAGCAGTGTCAGCACAGACCATTGCCATTGTTACACAGCCTAACGGAACAACTATGAGACTCCTAACCGCAAAATCAAGGATTACTAAAAGAGGACTTAGTATTGCAAGACAAGAATTAGTTGCCTGTCAAATGGGAGCTAATTTAGCCTTAAACACAAACACGGCTCTGAAGAAATTGCCAATCGCAGGAAACTATTGTTGGGCAGATAGCCAAGTTGCTCTTTGTTGGATAAAGAAGCCGTATAAGAACTGGAAGACATTTGTGTCCAACCGAGTCAGAAGGATAGATGAGATGACAAAGGCTCTTGATATCAACTGGAGATATGTGCCAACAAAGCTAAACCATGCAGATGCTGGTAGCAGGGCGGATCCAGCACCAGAAACTGACTATAGCTTACGGGGTGTTACAATTTTTTGGACCACGCCCTTTTTCTTTTCAGCCACGCCCTTTTCAGTGGACCACGCCCTTTTCTATAGGCAAGAAAAGGGCGATTCTCTAGATATATTGCAAAGAAACTGCACAAGAAACAAGTCCACCACTATCAAGCTGGAGCATACCTCGATATCAGATCATTGAAAAGCCATATATACAAAAACAAACCCACAGAACTTGCTAGAATTGACATTTGAGAGAGAATACATCCTGATTAATTGAACTAACTGAAACACTCAAATTCAAATTTCAGCGAGATTGAACCCCTGAATGATGAGTTGAAAATTCAGAAACTCAAACCTTCAAAAATAAACAGCTGGAAATGTGGCTCAAATAGGCCAGCTTTTCTGGTAAGATCATGCACGGATGTCGTGAAACAAAAGCACTATTTACAAAAACAAATCCACAGAGCAGTCGCTCAGATTCATTAATAGTCCAAAAGCAGTTAACATTGTACGAACAAAAGTTTAAAATCTCAAATGAATCCAAAGAAACTGACTCGAAATTCACTCGAAGGTTGAACCTGATAGTTCTCTCAAGCATCTATAAATTTCATTCTCCTTGGGTGCTCTCAGGCAAACCAGTCGATAACTTCATCCACGTCAAGTTGTATTTCTCGATGTACGTGTAGCATTGCCAGCCCATTCATCCTGTCCTAAGCAATCGTGTTCCTCAAGTAAGTTTTCAGGAGTCTTAGAACTGAGATGGATCTCTCGCAGGAACAGGATGTTACTGGAATTGTAGCTACTACTTGTCTACTGCCTCAGTGTACCATTCCTGGTGTAATTCTTCGATTTCCGCTCTTATTCTTAAAAGCATTGAATGCAGAAGGGTCACTTTCTCGACACTGGCAACAGCATCAAATTTTGGCGATTGCAACTCTTTTGTCAGAGGCCTTGCAACTTCTAGTTGACGCGAAACCACTACTAAACAGATTATAAAATCAAAGGCCACTGTACCATGAAAAAGGCCTGATGCATCTCGTACTGAATCGCTGTTCCATGTTCCATCAACGTTCAACCTTATAGTTTCAAGAGCATCAACAACTGCCTCAAACGTTTCAATAAAAACATCCAACCCATCAATTCTGGCAACCCACCTTGTACGGCACACATCAATAAGATGGGTGTGGCGAGCCTCGGGAAGAAGACTTTTAATTTTCAAATCAGTTCCACTGCATTTTCCGGCCATGTTGCCAGCGCCGTCATATCCCTGACCACGGCAGAGTTCCATATTCAGACCGATTTCCTTTACTGACTCGGTTATTTGCAGAGCTATTGCTTGTCCAGAAAGGCCTTCGTTGCAATGGTAGAACCCAAGAAACTCTTCATGAATAGAAGAATTCTCATCCACAAAGCGAATCACAATTGCCATTTGCTCCAGGTTTCTGATATCAGCAGCTTCGTCAGCAAGAATAGAAAAGAACCTTGCTTTCTTCAAATCATTGACAAGCCTTTCTGTAATCATTTTGCCGCATATTCTCACTATTTCATTTTGGGTTGTTTGATCGATACGTTGCAGATTTTGGAGAATTTTCAAAATGATCGGTAAACAAAGCATTTTTCCGTGTCGTGACATTAGACTTGCGATTGCCTGTACATTTCAAGGGTTGTTTTTCGATTCGTCAATACATGCAGAGTCATCAGGATGCCCACGCAGAGGAATGTTATTTCTTCCACACATAATTATAATACCAACGATAGGCTTCAACTTTTCCCTGTTTTCTGCAACCTGTTTTGAAATCTTGCAGTCATACTGGACTTTGATGGATGGTGTCTTATTTTCCATAGCTGCTCGGAAACTTGTAGCTTGTAATGTTGCTGTCTCGTGTATTTTGGATCTTGATGCATGGTCCTTAAAGAACTGTAATGCTGTGGACCAATTGGTAAGAGGTGACTTGAACAAATGATCGAGCTTAGAAGCATTATGTGTTAATTCTCCGGCAAACAATACACAGTTGATACAAAAGGCACCATCAAGTAGCTCTTAGTATGTCAGCCAAGGAAACATTGCAAACCGGTGTGCTGAAATTTTCGATTAGAAGAATTTAAGGAAAATTATAAGTAGAATCTGGCTTCCATACATTGCAAAGATATTCATACTTTTCTGCTTCAGATCTAGGAGAGTCAAAAAATTTCCCAATATCATTTGCATGAGAATGTCTCTTGTGGCTGTTGAAGAACAGGTTCCTGAGGCAATACAGGTTAGGCTGATGTGCATTCGTGTGTAATTTCAAATTCTTCCCCTATAAATATACTTTTCATCTCCTTTGGCAAAAATGCAGTCATTGTTAGCTGTCTTTTTCTCTTAGATGACAAGATGGATGGCTTACAAAACGAACTTTTTTCCCCTAGAGTGCTGGTCGTGGAAGGTTCACTGGATGTGTCTATGGATGACGACAAATTTAGTTGTTTAACACTTACATTCCTAGTTAATGGGGCTATTTTTGTGGATTTTGCTTTTGATCTACCACCTTTCAGTTCAAGTGGTTTCCGTAGAGATGTTGCAGGTAAAAAAGGAACATAGTGGTCTTTTCTGTTAGGAATTATGCCATTTAATAAAAACTCAATAGGAACCATTGCACAACGTAAGATGTGGATACTTTCGCTGGTAGATGAATTCAAACTTGGCTGGACAGAGCAGTTAAAAAGCTTCTCATTAAAGTCAAGCCTATCTTCATTTTTTATTGGAAAATAGCTCTCTATTGGCCGTTTGATTACACTTGATAATGAGAGAAGACTCAAACATGATGCAGATTCGTTATTTTTGGCTGTACTCAAGGATTCGAAAAGAACAGCAGGAATTCTATCAAGTTTCTGATACTTCTCTGATGATTTAAAAGACACAGATGAAAGGAAAGCTGTTTCCTGAGACAAAAATGCACCTTGTCTGTGTGCATTAATTATAACTGGATGTGATGCATAATAATCATGATTCAAAGCAATCCCAATGCTTGAGAGACATCTCAGACAAGAAGATAAACTCTCATTACCAATTAAAGCAATTGAGCAAGCATTAAACAGACAATTTCCATCACCACTTGTTCTATAAAAAAATGTGACAGACAGACATGTAGAGCCACAGAAAAGTATTGCATTTGTTATCATAGAATCAGACTACTGTCAACTTGTGAAGGAAAGTTTTCTGGAGGTACATTAGAAGATTGTAAAACAAACAAATTTGATGAAACAAATTAAAAATCAAATATTTTGGGCAAGGGTACAGCCATACAGCCAATCAGGCTTCTTGAATTCATCAGAAAAGGAGGAAATAATCTATTAAAAGAGATTTAACAATCAGTTTTGACACAATCAAGAAATATGTGTCTCAATCCTTGAAAAAAGAACGTAAAACGAAGTATTCTGTAATATGCTGTTTTTGAAAACCTTATAAGTTTCAATAATACAAGATTATGTGAAGAAGGAGATAGTCTAATCTAAATACCTATCAGGCTCCCACGTGTAGATTAGAATCATTCAGTGACATGACATTAAAAAGCACATTGGAGGAGACATTTCGAGGTTTTTGTCAATGAGGATTGTGATTTCCGTGCTTCAACATGAATTTATCAACTGTATATTGAAAGTTTTCTGAAATTTTTATAATAACTTCTAATTATTTTAAATAGTTTTGGGTGCGAAAAAATGGGAAAATCCACCCCACTACCCTTAGCCTTTTTAGGCCTATCAAATATGATTGATTAGGCTCTAGGCCTCAGCTCATTGAGCCTAGCCTTACTATATAGGCCCTTAGGATCTACAAATAAGTGTAACAACGTATCACATAGTGTTGAGGGTGAAAAGCCAGTAATTTCTTGGCAATCTACATACTTAGAAGGTTGAAAATTGTTTGCACAGGTTTTCTGACTGGCTGGGAATTGCAAACGAGCAAATTCACAAGGCATCAGCAACTCATCTCCCGTTTTTCCAGTCCTCCATGCTATTTCATCCCGTAAAAATGTCTCCTCTTGACTTTTAATATCATTTAAACAATTAATATTGATTTCGTTTAGACTATCTCCTTCTTTGAACAGCTTTTGAAGCCTATCAAGACCAGTTTCTACAAATCCGCCGCCAGTACTACAAACCAATGCTGTCTGACTCTGAGACTCTGATTGATCTGATCTTCAATTCAATTACAATATCATGTGATCCTATGATTTGAATCACCATGATGTGATCTAATGGCTGGAGAGCAACATTCAAACAGTCACCAGTGCTCCCGCTAGAATATCTGGACTAAAGAGGTAATATGATTGGTCAATGAAGTACTTTTCAAATTTCACTAGTGCTCGTGCGGAAATCGATCACCAGTGGAGGCTGCAATCATTGGCTGTGAGAGATATATTTCAAACATCACTGGTGCTGCCGCCAGAATCGAATAGGGCAATCAAAACCATATCTGTATACTATGATTGAAGGAAGAACCTGTAATCATGCAATCAAACATTCATTCTCACATGATTCGCAGAAAAGCTGCGCAGTCCTGAGAATGTTTTGGCACAGGGAAAAACGTCATAGAGGTTGTATATGTTGTATTAAATTTGATGCGACGAGGTCATGAATTCTTGAGGAACAGAAATAAAAAATCATTATCTCAATATTTGAAGGTTTTAACACATTATTTTAAAATCAGTCATAAGATCATATTATAACATTTATATTTGAAAAAAATGTTGACTAAACCCTGGAGATCTGACTGGTGCTTTAGTTACACTCGCACTAGTCTGGATCCGCCCTGGTCTTCATTCCAAGGAATCCATATATGCCAGAAAACTATGTGAAGAAACCCACAGAGACGTTGGCCACAAAGGTGTAAACATTGCAATGGGAAGAATCAGAGAGATCTACTGGGTTCCAAGATTGAGGACCATCCTAAAGAAGGTCAGGAGCAGATGTGAAAAGTGTAAAGTGATGGCCGAGGCCTTATCCTGTACCAACAGTAGGAGCATTGCCAGAGAAAAGAGTAACAGCAAGATATCCGTTTGCAGTAGTTGGAATAGACTTTGTGGGCACTTTTCAGCTTAAAAAGGGATTAGATGAGACAAAGGCTTATGTGATCGTTTTTTCTTGTGCTACATCCAGAGCAGTGTACTTGACAGTGACTAGGACTATGGAAACAGAGGAGTTTATAGATAAACTTAACGAGTTCATATCAGTTTATTCTCGACCTCAGGAGACAATCAGTGACAATGCCATGACGTTTAAGGCTGCTGCAAAGTTTATAGAGAGACTACGCAAGAGCTAGCAGTTTCATGATTATTTAGCAGACCAGCATATTAAATGGGATTTCATATTAGCCAAGAGTCCATGGAGAGGAGGGTTCTACGAAAGGTTGAACAGAGACCTCAAAAGTATGATTTACCAGAAGTTGGGAAGATGCCATTTGTCCTTCGAAGGTTTTTCAAGAGTCATCAAAGATATTGAAATTGTTTTTAATAACAGACCGCTGCAATATGTTGAAGACGAAATTGGAGCTAGAGTGCTTACACCAAACAGTATAATTCACGGACGAGAAATACATACATTAGAAGAGCAAGATGAACAGGACAGCCCAAGTAAGATGGAAAAGAGATTGCGGAAAGCAAAAGAAGAAATGTGGAAAAATGGCGAACAGAATACGTCAGAGCATTAAGGGAGAAACACGATGTCACCAAAAGGAAAGCATACTACCCGGATCTTGGAGAGGTGGTGCTAGTTGTTGGCGAAAGTAAAATAAACATGATTGGCATCATGGCCTTGTGTGTGATCATTTGAAAGGAAAAGATGGAGTAATACAGGAGTTCGCATGATCGTTCGAAACAAGATACGAGAACGTCCTATCCAGCTAATCTGCCCACTCGAAATAAGATCTAATATGAGCACCGAGGAATTGAACAAAAGAATCGCCACAGCAAACAAGGCATTGGAAAAGAAAATTCAAGACCTGAAGAAAGACCACAAAGATCAGCAAGAGTTGCTGCCGAGAAAAGATTGATAACTTATTAGAAGATGAAGAATTCTAGGACAATATGTTTACTATTACCCGATTAAAATTATCTCTCCTGATAATTTTAGGGGAGTGTTAAGAACGCTGTGAAGGAGCGCTCTTGGGGAAATTTTACATGAAGTAGGAGAGCACGTGGAATAAGAAGGAAGAGTTTTTCGATGATCAAGATGGCCTTTTAGGACGATGATGGCATTAAAGAATTAAAGAAACTTCGTATGACTTTTAGCTGTTTTGTTATTCTTAAATATTTTTATTTGTTCTTGTTTGTTTTACGACTTTCTTTTATGGTGTTACTCTAAGGCGCGGCAGACTAAGGAAGGAGGGTTTCACTATAGCTATACTATAGGAACAACCCATTGAAACCCGCTCAGAGACAGCTATACTATATGTACGCCGCATTAAAACCTGCTCAGAGACTGCTATACTATATGAACACCCCATTAAAATCCGGTCAGAGACTGCTATACTATATGTACACCCCATTAAATTCCGCTCAGAGACTGCTATGCTATATGTAGGCCCAGTTCAAAACCCGCTCAGAGACTATACGCCCAGATAAAAACCAGCTCAGAGACAGCAATGCTATACATTATGTACGCCCAGTTAAAATCCCTCTCAGTGACTGTACGCTCAATTAAACCCGCTCAGACACGGCTATACTATAGGTACACCAAGTTAAAACCCGCTCAGAGCCTACTATACTCTATGTACACCCCATTAAAACCTGCTCAGAGACCGCTATACTATATGAAAACCTGCTCAGAGACTGCTATACTATATGTACGCCCCATTAAAACCCGCCCAGAGACTGCTATACTATATGTAGGCCCAGTTCAAAACCCGCTCAGAGACTGTACGCCCAGTTAAAAACCCGCTCAGAGACAGCAATACTATATGTACGCCCAGTTAAAATCCATCTCAGAGACTGTATGGCCAGCCCGCTCAGAGACGGCTATACTATATGTACACCCCATTAAAACCTGCTCAGAGACTACTATACTATATGTACGCCCAGTTCAAAACCTGCTCAGAGACTGCATACTATACGAACAACCCATTAAAACCCGCTCAGAGACAGCTATACTATATGTACGCCCCATTAAAACCTGCTCAGAGACTGGCTATACTATATGCTTAAAATAGAGACTGCTATATGTACACCCCATTAAAACCTGCCCAGAGACTGTTATACTATATGTAGGCCCAGTTCAAAACCCGCTCAGAGACTGTACGAGAGACTGCTATACTATATGTACACCCCATTAAAACCTGCTCAGAGACTGCTATACTATATGTACGCCCAGTTCAAAACCCGCTCAGAGACTATACTATATGTACCAGTTAAACCTGCTCAGAGACGGCTATACTATATGTACGCCCCATTAAAACCCGCTCAGAGACTGCTATACTATATGTAGGCCCAGTTCAAAACCTGCTCAGAGACTGAGGCTATACGCCCAGTTAAAAACTCGCTCAGAGACAGCAATGCTATACAGTATGTACGCCCAGTTAAAATCCCTCTCAGAGACTGTACGCCCAGTTATACCCGCTCAGACACGGCTATACTATATGTACACCCAGTTAAAAACCAGCTCAGAGCTTACTTTACTCTATGTACACCACATTAACACCTGCTCAGAGAATGCTATACTATAAGAACACCCAATTAGAATCCGCTCAGAGACTGCTATCCTATATGTAGGCCCAGTTCAAAACCCGCTCAGAGACTGTACGCCCAGTTAAAAACCAGCTCAGAGACAGCAATGCTATACAGTATGTACGCCCAGTTAAAATCCCTCTCATAGACTGTACGCCCAGTTAAACCCGCTCAGACACGGCTATACTATAGGAACACCAAGTTAAAAACCCGCTCAGCGCCTACTAGACTCTATGTACACCCCATTAAAACCTGCTCAGAGACTGCTATACTATATGAACACCCATTAAAATCCGGTCAGAGACTGCTATATTATATGTACACCCCATTAAAACCTGCCCTGAGACTGCTATACTATATGTACTCCCAGTTCAAAACCCGCTCAGAGACTGTACGACCAGTTAAACCCGCTTAGAGAAGGCTATACTATATGTACGCCCCATTAGAATCCGCGCAGAGACTGCTATCCTATATGTAGGCCCAGTTCAAAACCCGCTCAGAGACTGTACGCCCAGTTAAAACCAGCTCAGAGACAGCAATGCTATACAGTATGTACGTCCAGTTAAAATCCCTCTCAGAGACTGTACGCCCAGTTAAACCAGCTCAGACACGGCTATACTATAGGAACACCAAGTTAAAAACCCGCTCAGCACCTACTATACTCTATGTACACCCCATTAAAACCTGCTCAGAGACTGCTATACTATATGAACACCCCATTAAAATCCGGTCAGAGACTGCTATATTATATGTACACCCCATTAAAACCTGCCCAGAGACTGTTACTACTATATGTACTCCCAGTTCAAAAAATCCGCTCAGAGACAGTACGACCAGTTAAACCCGCTCAGAGACGGCTATACTATATGTACGCCCCATTAAAACCCGCTGAGAGACTGCTATACTATATGTAGGCCCAGTTCAAAACCCGCTCAGAGACTGTACGCTCAGTTAAAACCCGCTCAGAGACAGCAATGCTCTACAGTATGTACGCCCAGTTAAAATCCATCTCAGAGACTGTATGGCCAGTTAAAACCCGCTCAGACACGGTTATACTATATGTAGGCCCAGTTCAAAACCCGCTCAGAGCCTACTATACTATATGTACACCCCATTAAAACCTGCTCAGGGACTGCTATACTATACGAACAACCCATTAAAACCCGCTCAGAGACAGCTATACTATATGTACGCCCCATTAAAACCTGCTCAGGGACTGCTATACTATATGAACACCCCATTAAAATCCGGTGAGAGACTGCTATACTATATGTACACCCCATTAAAATCCGCTCAGACACTGCTATGCTATATGTAGGCCCAGTTCAAAACCCGCTCAGAGGCTATACGCCCAGATAAAAACCCGCTCAGAGACAGCAATGCTATACAGTATGTACGCCCAGTTAAAATCCCTCTCAGAGACTGTACGCTCAATTAAACCCCCTCAGACACGGCTATACTATAGGAACACCAAGTTAAAAACCTGCTCAGCGCCTACTATACTCTATGTACACCCCATTAAAACCTTCTCAGAGACTGCTATACTATATGAACACCCCATTAAAGTCCGGTCAGAGACTGCTATATTATATGTACACCCCATTAAAACCTGCCCAGAGACTGTTATACTATATGTACTCCCAGTTCAAAACCCGCTCAGAGACTGTACGACCAGTTAAACCCGCTCAGAGACGGCTATACTATATGTACGCCCCATTAAAACCCGCTCAGAGACTGCTATACTATATGTAGGCCCAGTTCAAAACCCGTTCAGAGACTGTACGCCCAGTTAAAAACCCGCTCAGAGACAGCAATGCTCTACAGTATGTACGCCCAGTTAAAATCCATCTCAGAGACTGTATGCCCAGTTAAACCCGCTCAGACACGGTTATACTATATGTACACCCAGTTAAAAACCCGCTCAGAGCCTACTATACTATATGTACACCCCACTAAAACCTGCTCAGGAACTGCTATACTATACGAACAACCCATTAAAACCCGCTCAGAGACAGCTATACTATATGTACGCCCCATTAAAACCTGCTCAGGGACTGCTATACTATATGAACACCCCATTAAAATCCGGTGAGAGACTGCTATACTATATGTACACCCCATTAAAATCCGCTCAGACACTGCTATGCTATGTGTAGGCCCAGTTCAAAACCCTCTCAGAGGCTATACGCCCAGATAAAAACCCGCTCAGAGACAGCAATGCTATACAGTATGTACGCCCAGTTAAAATCCCTCTCAGAGACTGTACGCCCAGTTAAACCCGCTCAGACACGGCTATACTATAGGAACACCAAGTTAAAAACCCGCTCAGCGCCTACTATACTCTATGTACACCCCATTAAAACCTGCTCAGAGACTGCTATACTATATGAACACCCCATTAAAATCCGGTCAGAGACTGCTATATTATATGTACACCCCATTAAAACCTGCCCAGAGACTGTTATACTATATGTGCTCCCAGTTCAAAACCCGCTCAGAGACTGTACGACCAGTTAAACCCGCTCAGAGACGGCTATACTATATGTACACCCCATTAAAATCCGCTCAGAGACTGCTATGCTATATGTAGGCCCAGTTCAAAACCCGCTCAGAGACTATACGCCCAGATAAAAACCCGCTCAAAGACAGCAATGCTATACAGTATGTACGCCCAGTTAAAATCCCTCTCAGAGACTGTACGCCCAGTTAAACCCGCTCAGACACGGCTATACTATAGGAACACCAAGTTAAAAACCCGCTCAGCGCCTACTATACTCTATGTACACCCCATTAAAACCTGCTCAGAGACTGCTATACTATATGAACACCCCATTAAAATCCGGTCAGAGACTGCTATATTATATGTACACCCCATTAAAACCTGCCCAGAGACTGTTATACTATATGTACTCTCAGTTCAATACCCGCTCAGAGACTGTACGACCAGTTAAACCCGCTCAGAGACGGCTATACTATATGTACGCCCCATTAAAACCCGCTCAGAGACTGCTATACTATATGTAGGCTCTGTTCAAAACCCGCTCAGAGACTGTACGCCCAGTTAAAAACCCGCTCAGAGACAGCAATGCTCTACAGTATGTACGCCCAGTTAAAATCCATCTCAGAGACTGTATGCCCAGTTAAACCCGCTCAGACACGGTTATACTATATGTACACCAAGTTAAAAACCCGCTCAGAGCCTACTATACTATATGTACACCCCATTAAAACCTGCTCAGGGACTGCTATACTATACGAACAACCCATTAAAACCCGCTCAGAGACAGCTATACTATATGTACGCCCTATTAAAACCTGCTCAGAGACTGCTATACTATATGAACACCCAATTAAAATCCGGTCAGAGACTGCTATACTATATGAACACCCCATTAAAATCCGCTCAGAGATATGTAGGCCCAGTTCAAAACCCGCTATACTATATGTACACCCCATTAAAATCCACTCAGATACTGCTATGCTATATGCTATACAATATGAACCCATTAAAACCCGCTCAGAGACTACTATACTATATGTACGCCCCATTAAAACCTGCTCAGAGACTGCTATACTATACGAACACCCCATTAAAATCCGGTCAGAGACTGCTATACTATATGTACACCCCATTAAAACCTGCTCAGAGACTGCTATATGTACTCTATATGTACGCCCAGTTCAAAACCCGCTCAGAGACTACTATTAAAACAGAGACTGCTATACTATATGTACGCCCCATTAAAACCCGCTCAGAGACTGCTATACTATATGTAGGCCCAGTTCAAAACCCGCTCAGACACTATACACCCAGTTAAAAACCCGCTCAGAGACAGCAATGCTCTACAGTATGTACGCCCAGTTAAAATCCATCTCAGAGACTGTATGCCCAGTTAAACCCGCTCAGACACGGTTATACTATATGCACACCCAGTTAAAACCCGCTCAGAGCCTACTATACTATATGTACACCCCATTAAAACCTGCTCAGGGACTGCTATACTATACGAACAACCCATTAAAACCCGCTCAGAGACAGCTATACTATATGTACGCCCCATTAAAACCTGCTCAGAGACTGCTATACTATATGAACACCCCATTAAAATCCGGTCAGAGACTGCTATACTATATGTACACCCCATTAAAACCCGCTCAGAGACTGCTATGCTATATGTAGGCCCAGAGACTGCTATACATTAAAAGAGACTGCTATGCTATATGTAGGCCCAGTTCAAAACCCGCTCAGAGACTGTACGCCTAGATAAAAACCGCTCAAAGACAGCAATGCTATACAGTATGTACGCCCAGTTAAAATCCCTCTGAGAGACTGTACGCTCAATTAAACCTGCTCAGACACGGCTATATTATAGGAACACCAAGTTAAAAACCCGCTCAGCGCATACTATACTCTATGTACACCCCATTAAAACCTGCTCAGAGACTGCTATACTATATGAACACCCCCATTAAAATCCGGTCAGAGACTGCTATATTATATGTACACCCCATTAAAGCCTGCCCAGAGACTGTTATACTATATGTACTCTCAGTTCAAAACCCGCTCAGAGACTGTACGACCAGTTAATCCCGCTCAGAGACGGCTATACTATATGTACGCCCCATTAAATCCCGCTCAGAGACTGCTATGCTATATGTAGGCCCAGTTCAAAACCCGCTCAGAGACTGTACGCCCAGTTAAAAACCCGCTCAGAGACAGCAATGCTCTACAGTATGTACGCCCAGTTAAAATCCATCTCAGAGACTGTATGCCCAGTTAAACCCGCTCAGACACGGTTATACTATATGTACACCCAGTTAAAAACCCGCCCAGAGCCTACTATACTATATGTACACCCCATTAAAACCTGCTCAGGGACTGCTATACTATACGAACAACCCATTAAAACCCGCTCAGAGACAGCTATACTATATGTACGCCCCATTAAAACCTGCTCAGAGACTGCTATACTATATGAACACCCCATTAAAATCCGGTCAGAGACTGCTATACTATATGTACACCCCATTAAAATCTGCTCAGAGACTGCTATGCTATATGTAGGCCCAGTTCAAAACCCGCTCAGAGCCTACTATACTATATGTACACCCCATTAAAACCTGCTCAGAGACTGCCATACAATATGAACAACCCATTAAAACCCGCTCAGAGACAGCTATACTATATGTACGCCCCATTAAAACCTGCTCAGAGACTGCTATACTATACGAACACCCCATTAAAATCCGGTCAGAGACTGCTATACTATATGTACACCCCATTAAAATCCGCTCAGAGACTGCTATGCTATATGTAGGCCCAGTTCAAAACCTGCTCAGAGCCTACTATACTCTATGTTCACCACATTAACACCTGCTCAGAGAATACTATACTATAAGAACACCCCATTAGAATCCGCGCAGAGACTGCTATCCTATATGTAGGCCCAGTTCAAAACCCTCTCAGAGACTGTACGCCCAGTTAAAACCAGCTCAGAGACAGCAATGCTATACAGTATGTACGCCCAGTTAAAATCCCTCTCAGAGACTGTACGCCCAGTTAAACCCGCTCAGACACGGCTATACTATAGGAACACCAAGTTAAAAACCCGCTCAGCGCCTACTGTACTCTATGTACACCCCATTAAAACCTGCTCAGAGACTGCTATACTATATGAACACCCCATTAAAATCCGGTCAGAGACTGCTATATTATATGTACACCCCACTAAAACCTGCCCAGAGACTGTTATACTATATGTACTCCCAGTTCAAAACCCGCTCAGAGACTGTACGACCAGTGAAACCCGCTCAGAGACGGCTATACTATATGTAGGCCAAGTTCAAAACCCGCTCATAGACTGTACGCCCAGTTAAAAACCCGCTCAGAGACTGCTATACTATATGTAGGCCCAGTTCAAAACCCGCTCAGAGACTATACACCCAGTTAAAAACCCGCTCAGAGACAGCAATGCTCTACAGTATGTACGCCCAGTTAAAATCCATCTCAGAGACTGTATGCCCAGTTAAACCCGCTCAGACACGGTTATACTATATGCACACCCAGTTAAAAACCCGCTCAAAACCTACTATACTATATGTACACCCCATTAAAACCTGCTCAGGGACTGCTATACTATACGAACAACCCATTAAAACCCGCTCAGAGACAGCTATACTATATGTACGCCCCATTAAAACCTGCTCAGAGACTGCTATACTATATGAACACCCCATTAAAGTCCGGTGAGAGACTGCTATACTATATGTACACCCCATTAAAGTCCGCTCAGAGACTGCTATGCTATATGTAGGCCCAGTTCAAAACCCGCTCAGAGACTATACGCCCAGATAAAAACCGCTCAAAGACAGCAATGCTATACAGTATGTACGCCCAGTTAAAATCCCTCTGAGAGACTGTACGCTCAATTAAACCCGCTCAGACACGGCTATATTATAGGAACACCAAGTTAAAAACCCGCTCAGCGCATACTATACTCTATGTACACCCCATTAAAACCTGCTCAGAGACTGCTATACTATATGAACACCCCATTAAAATCCGGTCAGGGACTGCTATATTATATGTACACCCCATTAAAGCCTGCCCAGAGACTGTTATACTATATGTACTCTCAGTTCAAAACCCGCTCAGAGACTGTACGACCAGTTAATCCCGCTCAGAGACGGCTATACTATATGTACGCCCCATTAAAACCCGCTCAGAGACTGCTATACTATATGTAGGCCCAGTTCAAAACCCGCTCAGAGACTGTACGCCCAGTTAAAAACCCGCTCAGAGACAGCAATGCTCTACAGTATGTACGCCCAGTTAAAATCCATCTCAGAGACTGTATGCCCAGTTAAACCCGCTCAGACACGGTTATACTATATGTACACCCAGTTAAAAACCCGCCCAGAGCCTACTATACTATATGTACACCCCATTAAAACCTGCTCAGGGACTGCTATACTATACGAACAACCCATTAAAACCCGCTCAGAGACAGCTATACTATATGTACGCCCCATTAAAACCTGCTCAGAGACTGCTATACTATATGAACACCCCATTAAAATCCGGTCAGAGACTGCTATACTATATGTACACCCCATTAAAATCTGCTCAGAGACTGCTATGCTATATGTAGGCCCAGTTCAAAACCCGCTCAGAGCCTACTATACTATATGTACACCCCATTAAAACCTGCTCAGAGACTGCCATACAATATGAACAACCCATTAAAACCCGCTCAGAGACAGCTATACTATATGTACGCCCCATTAAAACCTGCTCAGAGACTGCTATACTATACGAACACCCCATTAAAATCCGGTCAGAGACTGCTATACTATATGTACACCCCATTAAAATCCGCTCAGAGACTGCTATGCTATATGTAGGCCCAGTTCAAAACCTGCTCAGAGCCTACTATACTCTATGTTCACCACATTAACACCTGCTCGGAAAATGCTATACTATAAGAACACCCCATTAGAATCCGCGCAGAGACTGCTATCCTATATGCAGGCCCAGTTCAAAACCCTCTCAGAGACTGTACGCCCAGTTAAAAACCAGCTCAGAAACAGCAATGCTATACAGTATGTACGCCCAGTTAAAATCCCTCTCAGAGACTGTACGCCCAGTTAAACCCGCTCAGACACGGCTATACTATAGGAACACCAAGTTAAAAACCCGCTCAGCGCCTACTGTACTCTATGTACACCCCATTAAAACCTGCTCAGAGACTGCTATACTATATGAACACCCCATTAAAATCCGGTCAGAGACTGCTATATTATATGTACACCCCATTAAAACCTGCCCAGAGACTGTTATACTATATGTACTCCCAGTTCAAAACCCGCTCAGAGACTGTACGACCAGTGAAACCCGCTCAGAGACGGCTATACTATATGTACGCCCCATTAAAACCCGCTCAGAGACTGCTATACTATATGTAGGCCAAGTTCAAAACCCGCTCATAGACTGTACGCCCAGTTAAAAACCCGCTCAGAGACAGCAATGCTCTACAGTATGTACGCCCAGTTAAAATCCATCTCAGAGACTGTATGCCCAGTTAAACCTGCTCAGACACGGTTATACTATATGTACACCCAGTTAAAAACCCGCTCAGAGCCTACTATACTATATGTACACCCCATTAAAACCTGCTCAGAGACTGCTATACTATATGAACACCCCATTAAAATCCGGTCAGAGACTGCTATACTATATGTACACCCCATTAAATTCCGCTCAGAGACTGCTATGCTATATGTAGGCCCAGTTCAATACCCGCTCAGAGACTATACGCCCAGATAAAAACCCGCTCAGAGACAGCAATGCTATACAGTATGTACGCCCAGTTAAAATCCCTCTCAGAGACTGTACGCTCAATTAAACCCGCTCAGACACGGCTATACTATAGGTACACCAAGTTAAAAACCCGCTCAGAGCCTACTATACTCTATGTACACCCCATTAAAACCTCCTCAGAGACCGCTATACTATATGAACACCCCATTAAAATCCGGTCAGAGACTACTATACTATATGTACACCACATTAAAACCTGCCCAGAGACTGCTATACTATATCTAGGCCCAGTTCAAAACCCGCTCAGAGACTGTACGCCCAGTTAAAAACCCACTCAGAGACTGTACGCCCAGTTAAACCAGCTCAGAGCCGGCTATACTATATGTACGCCCCATTAAAACCCGCTCAGTGTTGAATTCATCTGCGTTGTCATGGCAAGTATCACGTGACAAGCAACATGCATTCCAGCGGAAGTTTTAGTTCTAGTCTATCAAGTTGCATGGTTGCATGTTTTTCAAACCTATCGATCAGTCGATCATTCTGTTGTATCTATTATCTATGGTTTTGTAGCGAAGTGTATTCAGTAGTTTTTTTTATCGTTTTATTTTTACTTAACTTAGGCCATCTTAGTATTAACATTTTTCCTCCTTTCCATTGATTGGCTTGCTTTCTTCCCCGCATAGGATTTTTCCGCGCGTAGTCGTTTTTCCCTTTTGCCTCATAACGCAGCAAGCTTTTCCATTAAGTATTCCCATTCCTTTGTTTTGGTTTTTCCACCTAGGTTTAGTCATCCATCTCTCATACCTCGTATTTCCTCTTACCTCTAGTTTTCTTCCTATTATTACTCAGCTTTATTTATTTTTAAGTAGGTAGAAAATTATATTCCGTTTCCTTGTTTTAACTTTATATACCTGTACATAGCAAATTTTTAGTTAGTTGGATTTAGTTGGTTAGTTGCTTCATAGTGATTATTGAAAGATACAGAAAAGCACAAAAGTCAGTCTTTTCTCTCAAGGTTTCTCTGCAACAGCGATTCGCGGTGAGACAATTCCTTATCATTTTTATTAGTAAATAAATAACTCTTATTTGCTAAATTGATTATAGAAAGCGATTCCATGAAGCTTGCTTTAGGAAGTAATGATATAAATTATAACATATCAGTAATGATTAATTGTAAAATAAGTGGAGTGAGTGGATTGTGGTGGACTGCCTTTTGCAGAAAGCGATTCCATGAAGCTTGCTTTAGGAAGTAATGATATAAATTATAACATATCAGTAATGATTAATAAAATAGAGCGAGTTGATTGTAGCAAATAAGTAGAGCGAGTGGATTGTAGTATACTTTCCCAGAGTATTAAGGTCACATTAGCAAAGCTGATACTTAGAAAACAACAGTTCCTTAACAAAAATTTAATTGTCTTTTCTTAACAATGCTTAACAATTAGGTAAAATTTAACAAATGTATTGTAATTGTGTTACAAGTGTAGAATCTACTTTGAAATGTGCAATCTATAAGTTGTTCTTGATAATTGAACAATTGCTTTTGAATATGATAGTTGCCTATTGTTCACTGAACAAGGTTGCCATTTGGGATTTTTCAATCCCAAATTTCAGAAAATTGGGATTATCTGAAGGCCTTGATGTTCAGTGCACCTTGACTTCTCAGCATTTCACATTTTCGAGTAAGTTTTAGAATAACCTTAAATACCAGGTATAGATTAAGGAAGAAAACAATTATTCTATTTATTAAAGCTGATTAACAACCAAAATTGTAAAAAGTTTTATATCATGTTCCCATAGGTCTCAACAACACAAAAGAATTATGGCAAATGGACAAGGTAAATATAAATTGTAAACTCCATTCAATTGCAGTTGCCTGGTGCCGACATCTCTTCAAAAATATCCTGTTTTCCTTTTCTTTCAATATTGCATTTGAAAACTGAAGGACCACATAATTTTAATAGAAATAGAATGTTATTGTAAGGTCTCAAGGTTAATATTGTCCTGTTGGTAGTTCTGAAATGTTCAATTCCTTGTTTCCTTGCTATCATTTTGTATTTCATAAAGAAGATTGAATCTATGCAAATTATTCTCACTGTATTTCCATACCATGTTTGGTGGTTGCATCTCCTTGGAATTTCCACTGACAAAATCTCTTGCAGCTAGAGTTACACCCACACCACAGCTACCTGCACCAATTTTCTCATAACATGTTGGCTGTTTTGGCATGCCAAATCGTTTGTAGTTCAGTGTTGGCCTTTGCCATGACTTTTTTCCCAGAATGGAGACATTGGGAAAACACTTAGCCATAAAATGCATCAGATATTTGCAGACTTGAATTATATTGGCAGAGGGTTCGATTCCAAGACCATCATCATACCATACTGTAATTGATGTCAGGTGTATTCGGAGCAGACCCCAATGGTTTGTCATATGTATGGGAATAACTATCTGCTCCAAGTTGCTGATTGACTCCATTCCTTTTCCCAAGTATTTTCTGAAGTTGTTCTCATGTGAATCAGCTGCAACATTTTTGCTCATCAGCAAAATTATGTTTGGCTCTGTATGAGATGTTAAACATAACGTGGTTTCATTGCTACTTTGTGCATTAAATTTTGTGAAAAAATAATCTATAATTTCATAATTTACCCAGCTCTCACATGTCAATGAATTAAGGGAATACCCATGCAAGAGAAACTCATTTCTGCTTACAACAACATCACTCCAGGAGCATCTTCCAAGAATCCCAAAACACACAATCTTTGTCTCTCTGGTATTTCTTTCATATTCTGAAGCCATTGCCTCTCTTCTTTCATATCTGTCTTTGTTTTTTGGGCCATCTTACATTTTAGTAGAGTACGCAGATCCTCTTGTGCTAATTTACCAATACCATTTATGTCGAATGAAAGTTGGCTGCTGTCATCTAAATCTATCTTGTTGTTCTCATCTGTTTCCTTCTGTAGTATTTTGCTTCCCTCACTCAACATTTCTTTGCATTTCATTGCCAAAGGTCTGCATGTCAGTTTCTTTAAGCTAGTATGTTCTATGCCCTCCATCTTGATATGGATTTTCACATCTGATGTACTGATTTCTTTGACTGGTGGAATTGTCATTCTTTCGATATCTTTTCTTTTTGATTTTCTGTTTTGAAGAAGATCTAATTCATTCAATTC
Source organism: Chrysaora quinquecirrha (assembly GCA_014526335.1). NCBI lineage: Eukaryota > Metazoa > Cnidaria > Scyphozoa > Semaeostomeae > Pelagiidae > Chrysaora > Chrysaora quinquecirrha. Next base: position 104,076 of record JACTAT010000064.1, on the reverse strand, counting down.
TGCATTTCTTTCAAATATCTTCATCTTTTTTAAAGAAACTTGTGTTGTTGGCAGAATGATTTCTTTTCCCTGATTGGTTTTTGACAGTTTCCTTTTTTTTTCTAACCTTTTCTCATTTGTTTTTTGGCTTCGAAATTTTTCTGCCATTTTGTTTTGTGTGCACGATGTCTTTGATTGTGATGCTGACGCCCTTGGTATTTCTATGGGAACTGCTTTTTTGTGTTCGTTTGCTTGAGCTTCCTTTTCTATGTCCAGTGTATATTCCTCCTGTTGCATGTGAGCAGCTACTCTGTTCACTAAAATCCTCTTGTCAGCTCTTGGATGAATATCTTTCCCAAAAATAAAATGATATTGACAGTATCTTATCAAGTCGGCTTTGGTGTTTGAAAAAAATTGGCTCTTTTTGAAATATATCTTTGAAGGTTGTTTCTCTTCATTGGGCTTAGTTGCTGTTGTTGGTGCCTTAGCTTTACCTTTTAATTTTGATTTGATGTGCCGTAATGTTTTCTCTGGTACATTGATGTTCGCAACATCACTGACATCAATCACTTCAATGACCTGTCTTGGTGTTCGGAACTCCCATTCCATATTGAAAGAATATGTGACATCACTGATTTGATTTGAGAGCTGGCACAATAAGAATGCATTTATAGACCTTATTTCTGTTTCATTTCGTCTCTCATACTTATCCTTCTTCATTTCGATACAGCATTTGACCCTGAAAATATCCCAATTCTTTTCTGTTCTGCAGACAACATTGTCTCCGGGCTTAACTGTGTCATAATTTGTGCTTTTTTCCTCTTCAAGGTCTTGAAGCCATTTCTGTGACATTCTCCATCTTGTCAGTCTTCCGGTGCCTCGTGGAATCAGAGTTCCTTCCCTGGATAGAACTGCACAGGCCTTTGCAACATTAATTTCTTGATCTCCTGCCAGCACAGTTGCATCTTTACTGCTCTTGTTGGATTGTGGTTTCCTGTAGCCTTCGTCAGATAAGACACGCTCCCAGGGTGGATTTATGAGCCACCTCATCACTCTTACTTCTGTTGCAAGATGTTTCATTTCCTTTGATGGTTTTTTCTTGACATTTCTTTGATTGCTTTAACAGTGTCTTCTGAGGGAATTCTATGATCCTCTCTATACTGAGCAACCTTTTTTTCCAGCTCTTTTATGTCTGTAACTTGACTTACATCACCATGACTTTCATCAGATGAATCATGTTTACAACCACTGTCTCTTTCACCTTCATCGTCAACTTCTGGATGAT
>JACTAT010000064.1:95312-97812 GCA_014526335.1 Chrysaora quinquecirrha | reverse complement strand
TTTTGATAGACATGAAGAAGGTAGAATATGTAGATACCAGTAAGTCTTTTCGCATAGCTTCTGGGTCTACTAGTTCTAAAAAACGAAAGAAAAAGAAGGTGGCTGAACCGCAGTCGCACAACCTGGCGTTTCCTTTGGATAGGCCCCATGATGGTAAATCGAATGAAACTAATGCTCCTGAAGACATGATAACGTTTGTGAGTGGCAAAAAATTAAGTGGCCATAGATCGAAATTTTATTGGGAGAAGCCATTCCAAAAGCAAAGAATTGGGACCAAAGAAGAAACTCGACCTTTATCTGGCTCCATTAGCAGTAGTGTCAGTGTCACTGGCAGGCCCATCTGTACATCAGCTGCGTTAGCACCAACGTTGACTTATAGTGGCAGTGAGATTCATGCAGTGGATACCCAATCACAGCCTCTTGATTTTGAGGAAGACACTACACAGGATGATGATGCACCTGATCATGGCTGGTTAGATTTTGTAAGTATAAGTAGGTTGCAGCTCACAAATTTTATGTTTGTGCGTGGTGGTCGGTGATGCCTGGGTAGATGTATCAAAACTTTATTCAGTATAGCCTAAGTATGAAAGTGTTTTCAATAAGCACTTGATGAAATTTAGTGATTCAAGCTTATATCTGATTGCTTTTTCAAGGGAAGTGAAGAAGCAGAAGAGCTGAGCAGGGACAAGTGTCTGGATTTGTATGCCATAGAGCTGAAACGGGTAGATGCTGTCACTCCGATTGATTCTCTATGTAGGAAATATATTATTCCAGAATTTAATAAGAATTGGAGAACATTGTCAGTAAGTATTGGTTAAAAATTTGCATCAGTTGGGTGCTGTTTTTGTTAGATGCAGAAATCACTTTCAACTTCTGGTATTAAAAGTCTCAATTGCTCGAACGCTCAGTAGACCAAGAAAATTGTTTGATTTGGTAAATTTTGATTTATTTGGAGTATTTTTATATCAAAACAGGGTTCAGGGTGAATGCAAATTCAGTTTGACTCACCAAGTTTTTGAGTTATCAGAGTTTCAAGTTACCAATAATTTACTGATCTAGTATCACAGTATTATCAAATTAATTTAGGAGTCTACAGGGTTAGACAGGTGAAAGTTTCTAATTTAGATACAACCATTTCACTGCTTTTAGAAATTTCTCAATCATCAGCTTGATGCTACATTCATAGGATTCTTAGTATCCTATAATAAAAAAAGAATAGATCTTTTATGTACCACAATTGTTATAATTCCCTTGACTAGGATGGGTATATATTTCTACTGTCTATCTAAAAAATTGTCTATCCTTTAGATAAATAAACATTGTATACTTGAACGAAGATCATTGTTGGTTAGAAAGGAAAATAATGATGGGGCTGAGAAGAAAGCAGTTTGGTCATACGTATGTAGCTGTAATCCATCAAGGGAAAAGTTTTTAAAGAATTTGGAATATGACTTGTCATGCTCTGAAGAAGGTAAATCTTTCAAAAGTTACTTTTGAGTATTTCACCCTCAAGACCCTTCATATGCAGGGACTGGGCTTAAGGAAGGTATGGAGATAATGCCATCAAATATGAAAATTGTAGCTGTCGGATATCAGTTTGATGACAGTTTTGGGGATCACCATTCCTTAATATTGCAAGCTCATCACAGACTCAGTGCTGCAACTGAGTAAGAGCTGAGCAACTTTAATAATATATCCTTATTAACGACAACATATTTTGGGTTACAGGAATTATTGCATACCAAAGACAGACCTTTGCAGGTTTAACTGTTTTGTAGATGATTTTTCAAATGCTACTATAATTTTCTGACAGAATTGAAAAGTCTTTAGACACCATGTTTACACATAGATGCTTTGTCATCTATTCTTGATGAATTCAATCTGAGGAATGGCATTCTTCCCTCATGTGGTGAGTTCAACTTTTGTTTAAAAGTTTTGGTGATTTACATCCTGATTTACATCCCAAAGATTTGCTTATTATTTGATATTGAAAGAAAATAATCTTGCATTCATTTTTAGGTTTCAGTGAAGTTGAGTATGAGGTAGGACAATTAGGTGACATTTGCTAATGTATTATCTGTAGTATGAGCTCTCCTTTCACTTGATAACGAATTTATTTCACAGATAAAATTTTAGTACTTAGAAACTCTTTAAATTAAGAAATATAAATGGAAGTCTTAAATAGTACTTCCAAACAGGAAAGTATAAGATACCATGATCAGATCAGATGGTTTTGAAACCATCTGAAGAAGAAGCCAATAGGGAAGTTAATGAAATTAATTTTGCAATTGTAATAATTAAATATTATATAATTATAATGCCTATATATTACAGTTATATTTTATGTTATAATTTAAGTTATATGTTATTATTATAAACATATAAGATTGTTTTTAATCTGAAGTGAATCAATATAAGCTTTGCTTAAAATCAAGCATCAAGCACTGCTCTTTCATTGACAACAGTATCTCATTGCATATGATTATATGATTATCTAGAT
>JACTAT010000064.1:41289-94812 GCA_014526335.1 Chrysaora quinquecirrha | reverse complement strand
AAATTCAAGAAAGAAAGAAAAATTGTTTGACCGGAAGTAAATTTTTTTGATGACGTCATCAATGACATTTTGAACCGCCATAACATTTTTTTCCTAACAGATATTTTAAAACAAAATGCATATTCAGACAGCACAGATCTAGCGCTTTCCAATGTATAGATATTCGTTTTTTCTCACTTTTCAACTTTATGGCATGACATCATCTTTGTTTATGATGTCATCAAATTTTAAAATATACATTTTCTATCTCAAAATGCTCAGTAAGAAGTACTAATGACAAGAAAAGAAGACAAAAAACTATTTGCAGCTTTATTGGGTTTAAGATTTTAGCAGCGATTCAAGTTGTACCAATTATTAACTCATTAACCTTGTTTTGTGCTATTCGGTTGTCAAGTTTGTCGCCAAATGTGTGAAACTAAACAATATTTCCGCTGTAAGTGATTATTCTGGTGTAATAGGGAAACCAAAAGTAACAATACCCCGTGAATTGTTTCTTTTTAAATGACATCATATAGGTTTCTTGTACCTGCTGAATCTAGAAATTACTGCTCTGAAATCAAGCACGTGCTGAGGCAAGATTGATGAAATATGGAGTCAATAATCTACACGATCAATGGCACTGAGTAAACTGCTCCTTTCTCTCGAGAGTTCTGATCAACAATGTCTTTTATGTGACTCTGATTTTGCAAAGACTTCAAAGAAAACAAGCTTTACTGACAAGGGATGGATGACTTTGAAAGGCAAGCCTTGAGATGGTCAAACATTAATGTTCCAAAAATGACTCCAAGTTCAATTTCGTCCAAGCATTTAAGAAGATTAATAATGCAGAACAAGCATTTGGAAAAGCTCATGTAGCCTGTCAAACTGACTTTCAGACGAAAATTGCACTTTTTGAGCAATGATTTGTCATTATTGAAGAAGCAGAAGAAGACCTTGAAAGCACCGAAACTGTTGATATGTCTCAATCAGCCAAATGACGTTCTGATTGTGCAGTGTTTTATATGCAATGAAAAGCGGGAGTCAGATTACAGAGTATACAACCAAGGGAATCTAGGAAGATGTACCGACGAGAAAGCTGGGAAATGGTTGCAAGAAAGGAAGGCTCTATTTTTAGAAAACAAAGAGCACCGCTTCAATGCTGCTGCAAATAGGTTATTATTGCTTGAAAGTGGGCCTTGTCATGATCTTTACGCTATAGATGTTTATTATCATCAATCATGTTACATAAAATTTGTGCTTGTGCCCATAACAAAGGAGGAGGAACATGACAACCGGAATCAGGGGCTATCACAAGATGTACTTGACAAGTTCTTTGCTGCAATTAAGAAGAACATTTTACATAAAAAGAACGGCTACTGGTTGAGTCAATTGCTTAAAGATTATCTTGATCTGTGCACAGAACAAGAATGCCAACCATTATTTACAACTATGAAAACCCTGAAACGGCGACTGTCAGATATGTTTGGTGTCGACATAGGATTTTACCCAATGTGGACGTCTTCATGCCGCTGACATGAGTCCCTGTCAGTTTTCTGCAGAAGTGCTACAAGGCCACGGCTTATGAGATGACAATTTAATTAAGTCGTTTGCATTAATGATAAGGCGGAAAATTTCCGAAAGGGCGCACCAAAATAGAAACTGGCCATATACCGTCGATGAGTTGTTGAACATGCTGGACAGTGGACCTCTGAGTGCCATATACAATGCCATTTACGCATCCATCGACCCCAACTACAAGGTTAACGAGCATGGTTATGCAATCACTAAATTATGACAAGTTGCTACAAAGATTTGGTCATTTACTTCGAATTGGGAAACTCTTTTGACAGGAGAAAGATCAGCAAAGCAGACTGTTGCTGCAATGACAGTGCATCGACTTACAAGCAGCAAGGAGGCTATCACAATGTTACACAAAGTCAACAACATGATATCGTATAATGACCTCAGAATTCAGAACATGGCTTGGGCGAGAATGATATGGGCAGATGGACGTAAAGCACACTAATGGCGAAAGGAATTCCAACACATGCGACCATTGATAATAATGATGGAAGGCAAGAGACAATGACCGGAAAGGGTAAAACTCATGACAGCAATCGGACACTGTTCCAGCCATTACTTCCAGGTCAGTGCTTGAACATCAAAAGTACGCATTTGAGCTTTTAACCTTACATTCTAAACTTTAAATTTGGTATAATGATCTGTTTCAACAAAGCTTTTTATTTCTTTATAGGAGAAACTGAGACAATTGAAGTTGTTCAACAAACTGAAGTGAACATAAATCTGATAGACGTGGAAGATGAGACATTAAGCGTACCGGAATTCCACATTGGAAAAATTGTTGGTCCTTCTTTATTTCCACAACACGTTGACACTCAAAGCCATGGAGCATTGGATGAATGCTTGAAGAGAGACATTGTTTGGTGTCTTGCAAATGCAGTTACGTCAGAAAATGAAAATGAAAATTTGGGATTATGGACACCGTTTAATAAGTCTGTTACAGATGTGAAGCATGAAAAATCATTGCTTGACTATCTACCTGTAATACCGCAAGCACCAGATTATGATTATGCAAACAATTCCTTGATTATTTATGTGATGTAATGAAGGAGCTTCAAATTACCCACATATATGCACATGCGGATGAAATGGTGTACTCAAAACTTGCCCACATCATTTGGAAATATCCTAAAGAGTAAGAAAATGTTATTATACTTATGGCTGGATTTCACCAACTCCGAGTTCTTCAACGCATTATTTACAAACGGCACGCCTGCAAGGGATACCAGGCATGGTGGATGGATGCTGGAACCATTGCATCAGGATCTGCGGAAAGAGCATTCAACGGGGGACATTATCATCGCAATATGCACTTACATAAAGAAACATTCAGTGCTCTTGTACAGTATCGAGCTGATGAAATGACATCTGGTTTCAAGGAAATGAATACTTGCTTGAAATCCAAGTTATTAAATCTGAAATCATCGCCTAATTCTGAAACCATGAGGGCTGTTTGTAACTCTCAAGAGTTTGAAATGCTTCTGCGACAACTTCTGCGACCAAACGATGGCACTGAATCCCGCATGACCATGGCATATTTGCTAGATGTTTCTTTATTGCTTTCATTGGTTTCCGCAGTGCGTGAGAAAAATATCAGCAGACATCTGCAGGCAGAACAGGAGATGCTAAACTTGTGTTTTGCATTCCATCATTTCAACTATAGCCGATATTTATCCTTCCAGCACGTGCTACTGCGTAAACACAAGCAAGAACAGAGTTCAGCGTTTAAAGACCTCCAAGAAAGGGGCTTCGGAGGAAGCCTTTCTGGAGGATCCTTTTCGGCCATTCATGGGGATCTTATAACTGAGATTTACAATGGTGAGACTAAAGGAGTTGCTGGTCCATTTTGATCTGGCTATAGTACCAACACTGAAACGGTAAACACATGGGTAAAAAGAGCTCATATTCATGCCAAATTAAGAACGGTGATGAAGCAGGAAATCAATTTAACAACGTCTGCAGTCCACAAAGAAGTCACAAAGGGTGGGAAAAGAGTTCATGATAATCACGTAGATAGATTGATTAAAAATCTCCGCGACTACAAGATTGATCCAAGACGGACCTGCTAGGCATATAACAACTGGGAAGGAAATAGACTGTCAAATTGTAAGTGACATGCTGAAAGCGCCAGAAATAGGTCAAGCGAAATGCAAAGAGTTCATAAAAGATCGTCTTGTTATGGGAGAAGTTGACTTTTTTCAACCAATCAAATGCGTCAAATTAAAGACTGGTCTCGCAAAGCAAATAAAGAAACAAAAATGTGTTTCAATTCTGAAAGAAGACAGACAGGCTTTTGGAAGCATGTTGAGTCAATCTATTGATCTTGAAGAAGCGCTCCCGTTCCCGCTCACATCTGTTCCACTGTCGATTGCAATGCCTGATGGAATGCTGCAAACTGCCCAAAAGCATTTACTTCGGAACCATATCATCGAAGAAGCAGATGCATTAACACAACAGTGTCCACAGAACGCAAGATGGTTGATCGATGGGATGGCTGTGATGAGATCAATCAAGCCTAAAGCATCTTTTAGTGACTGGTTTATAGGTTTGTTAAAGTTTGTTACTCCACGAGATGACCGAGATCCCATTCAGATTGAAATTATCAACGATACCTATCTTAAGGAAAGTGTCAAAAGTGGTACCAGAGAAAAGAGAGGGAAGGAAGAAGAGTTTACCTTCAAAGTTTTGATCAACAAATGCTGGAAAGAAATGACTGGCTTACATTTATTAACGATATTGAGAATAAAACTGATCTAATAAAACTGGCTTGTGACTTTTACCTGAGCCAAGAAGCAAAGCAGTTCATATCGACACCTGTTGTGTTTACCAACAGAGAACAAACGTAGAAGATAACTAAACATGCTAAGACATACTTGTTTGATTGCAACCATGAAGACACTGACACGCGCCTTGTACTCCATGCCTGCCTCATTGATACAAACGTTGTAGTTGTCGCAAAAGACACTGATGTATTTGTTCTGATGGTGTATGCTTACTGCATTGAAAAGCCTTCAAAAAAAATGGTTCTTAAAGATCGATCATGAGAAGTATGTTGATATCAGAAAAGTTGTAGATTACCTTGGTGAAGAAATTTCCAAAAATTTACCGTCTATACATGCAATTACAGGATGTGACACAACATCTGCAATTTTTGGAGTTGGGAAAGTCAAAGTTTTGGAAAAATTAAAGAAGAACGCAGGAAAGGTAGCATTGCTCGAAGGAGTGGGTATCAGACAAGAAATCTCCGAAGATAATCTCATGAATGCAATCAAATTTGTGCAGACATTATTATACCAAGGCAAATGCGACGAAACACTTGTGCAGACAGAGTACGACTATACGAAGCAATGAAAAACAAGTCGTCAGAAGCTCTACCGCCAGATCCTGACTCTCTGAGACAAGCTTTACTTAGAGTTCATTATCAGGTGTATTACTGGCTTCGTTGCAAAGAGAAGATAATCAGAGAAATCGCCTTTGAAAATTTTGGTTGGACCTCAATGGAAAAAAGGAACTGGTTATACCAGTGCGGTTTACAGGTACACTGTTCTTTACACATTCTAATTCTGAGACATGTAGTGATTCGAAAAATATCAAAGCTGGGGTACTGTACATGACATACTGAGACACTTTTGACAATATATTTTTATCCTTCACAGGACCGCAGACACCTATAACACCACAACAGCGAGATTCGCAGTACTTGAGCAATGAAACTGGTGAAGTTGTCCCAAGTAGTGAAGATCAGAATATAGTAAATGAAGGTGATCAACTTCAGGTAGACGAAGATGAGATGAACTACATCTTTTTTGGCAGTTCCAGCAAGGAAGACAGTGATGACGATGAATGGATTCCATGATATTCCGTATAGGCCAAAATTCACTTTTAACTTGTTATTTTTCATTATTAAACCGTTTTTAAGCTTTTTGCCTATAGTAGCTAGTTACACTTACGTGTGATGACGTCATAAACAAAGATGATGTCATGCCATAAAGTTGAAAAGCAAGAAAAAACGAATATCTATACATCATTGGAAAGCGCTAGACCTGTGCTGTCCGAATATGCATTTTGTTTGAAAATATCTGTAATGAAAAAAATTTTATGGCGGTTCAAAATGTCATTGATGATGTCATCAAAAAAATTTACTTCCGGTCAAAAAATTTTTCTTTCTTTCTTGAATTTGAAATTTGCATGGTTTATTTAGTAGAAATGTGCAAAGAATATCGAGTTTAAGCCCTTGGTTGATTTTTAAATAATGTTTTAAAATTTTTATGACGTCATCCAAAACAGCAACTTCCGGTAAAATTTTTTTGGCCCATCTCGGATTTTAAATCTCCATGGTCGATTTAGTCGGAATATGAAGTAAAATTTGAGGTTGATCTTTGAGCCAGTTTTTTTAAGAAAAAACCCTGTCTATTAGTACATAAATACGACACAATCATGCAAATTGTGATACTGCAATGAAACTTGGTGTCTAGGGGCAGTTTGGTGCACTGAAAAAGATAGGATGCAGAGCCCAAACGAAAAATGCCCCATTGTGCTATTTTAGAATGGGGTTCTTTGACCCAGGTCTATTAAAATCATAACGCTGTAACACTGCTGGAAACAGTGATACTGCAATGAAACTTGGTCTCTAGAGGCAGTTTGATGCGCTTGAAAAGGTAGTATGCGGACCCCAAACGACAAATGCCCTATTGTGCTATTTTTAGAATGGGGTACTTTGACCCAGGCCTCTTACAATGACATTGCTGTAACACTATTGCAAACAGTGATACTGCAATGAAACTTGGTCTCTAGAGGCAGTTTGATGCGCTTGAAAAGGTAGTATGCGGACCCCAAACGAAAAATGCCCCTTTGTGCTATTTTTAGAATGGGGTACTTTGACCCAGGCCTCTTAAAATGATATTGCTGTAACACTATTGCAAACAGTGATACTGCAATGAAACTTGGTCTCTAGGGGCAGTTTGATGCGCTGAAAAAGGTAGTTTGCAGACCCCAAACGAAAAATGCCCCTTTGTGCTATTTTTAAAATGGGGTACCTTGACCACCATTCTAATTGCAAACAGTGATGTACTGCAATGAAACTTGGTATGATATTTGGGTACAGACTGGAAATAATCTGTTTGTGTGTGAATTGCAATTCCTAGGTCACGCACTTGCGATGTTCTCAGGTACAGGAAGATCTCACGAGGTGCAAAATATTTTTCAATTGATTTTTTACAAAATTGTTTTGTCAAGATACGGAGAAGAAAATCTCCGGCGTGGGGTTTGATTTTCCCTTGGCGTAACGGCGTGAAGATCTGTTTTGACAGAGTCCTGGCGTAACGGCGAAGATGCAGAAAGGTTGTTGTTGGCGCAGCACCCACCATCAGCGCGGCCTACATGGATGACAAATGAATGAAAAAACAATGATTGCATTTCAACAGTTGTTTCTCGTCAGTTAAATCTCAGTCATCAAAAATCTAAAACAAATCGATGATCGTTTTTGTCTGCAAATCAAACACAAATGTCAATCATGCTAAAATCTCCAGAGGAGGTCCTGAAAGTGACGATTTGATTGAGGATTTTCTTTTCCTGTTTTTAAAGATTTGATTGGCTAACGTTTTTGACAGACAGTTGATAAATTTTTTATCAAATTGTACATTTGTACAGCCAGAGCAAAGATCCCTAATTACTTTTACATACTTTTTACAATGAATGGAATTATCGAAAGTAGAATGAATATTAAAATCATGTGATCCTTGAGTTTCTCTGTTTCAAAAATTGTTGTCGATTGCTGGTCTTCATCTTTGGCTCATAGAGAGGGGGAGAAAGAACTCCGAAGCACAGGTGGGTGATTTTTTTCATTCAGAGTTCAGATTGTACATGTTTTTTTGGAACTAAATTTTTAGAATGACTTGACAACTGCCACATTTTACAAATACTCAAACTTTCTGTTACGAATCTTGAACGTTTCTTCCTTCAAGTTTCATTACTTATTTTCTTTTAATGGTCGTTGGGCTATTTAACGTTATGATGTCTTTTAAAACTTACTGTACACTGTACAAGTCTTATTTCAAGAAACTTTGGGCACCGAAAAACTAAAAACTTGAGTTATTTTGACTTGGAAGGTCGGGAAGCTACATAAATTAACTTAATTTCGAATGTGTTAATACACAAAGGGTTGAAGAGCTAAATGTTTCCATTCATCGTAACAGCAGTTATTTCAGTGGCTTTAATTTGCTACGTTTTCGCCTACTTAAAACCACAGCAAGCAAGGAAAGATCCTTCGTCCTCTAACAACAAAGTCAAGAAAGGAAACGATTGGTTAACTATAACAATTTTATTTCACATCAATTTTCAGCGATGGTGAGAATTGCCATGTGTGTAAAAGAGCTGTTGGTCAGGCACATCAGTGTAGTAAATGTCATAAGTTCATCCATATATTTTGCGGAGTTACAGAAGGAGAAGAAGGTTTTGGACAAATGGCTATTTGCAACAACTGCAAAGTTAACGGTAGGTACTGCTTCTGAATCACACTTTTTGATTTTTCGAATGTATTTTTTCTTCTGCTTCACATAAAATAATCGTCAGTTATCTTTAATAAATTATGTGCCATATTCAACGTTTATTTTTATCCTTGCTTTTAGAATGTTCTGCCAAAGAAACGACATCTACCACCTCTAATGCAGAAAAGGTGACACACAAACTGACAGCAGCATCAGCCTAAAAAGAAGAGACAAAGAACAGCATTTGACGTTATGATGCAAAAGATGAACCTCTTCCAAACAAGAAGGTAAAAAATTTTGTTTTTGAAAGGTTTATTAAAATTTTTGTTTTGTAAAATTATTTTAAAGTTTTTAAAGTATTTTAAAAAAAAAATCGTTTAGGGGTTTTTTTTTTCCCCGGGGTTTATAAAATGAAAAATTTAGTTTAAAAATTTTTATTTAAAATTTTTGGTTGTGTGGAATAAATTCATTAATTGGTTTTAAAAGAAGGTTTGGGAAAATTAAAAGGGAAATTTGGCTTTTTTGAAAAAGAAAAGTTATTTTGCTTTAGTTATTTTTTGTTTTTAAAAAAAATTTTTTTTTTGTTGTTGCTCAAAAAAGGGTTTAAAATTTTTTTTAAAAAAAAATTTTTAAGTTTAAATTTAATTTAATTGGTTTTAGTTTTTCTTTTTAAAAATTTAATTTTAAATAAAAAATTTAAATTTTTGGGAAAATTTAAATTTTCAACTTTTAAAATTTCTGTTAAACTTAAAAAATTAAATTTGGGGTTTCCAAAGTTTTGGGGAGTCTTTTTATTTTTTCTTTCCCAAACCCAAATTTATAAAATTTTTTTGGAGGGAAAAATTTAATTTGGAAAAATTTTTTTTAAAAATTTAAAATTTTTTTAATATTTAATTTACCTTCTTTATTTGTTTTACAAATTTTTTACAAAATTTTTTTTTAAAAAGGTAAAAAAAAAAAAAGAAATTTTTAGAAAAATGGGAAAAAAACTTTAAACCGACTATTTTAAAATTAAATTTAATAAAGACTTTAAAACCCTTCAAAGTTTAAAATTTTTTAAAATTTTTAGCGCTTAATAAAACAAAAAAATTTTTTAAAACAAAAAAAATTTTTTTTTTTAAAAAATTTAAAATTTTAAAACCAAATTTTTAAAAATAAAAAAAAATTTTTTTCTTGAAAAAATCAATTTTTACATTTGGAAATAAAAAAATAATAAAAATTTTAAAATAAAAAATTTTAAAAATTTTAAGAAATATTCCTTAATATTTTATAGTTATTTTATTTTTTGTATTAAAAAATTTTAAATTCAAATTTTAATGCGAATATGCATTTTAAAAAATTTTTTTTTAAAAAGTTTTTTTTTTCCTTTATCTTTTTAAATTACAAACTAACAATTTTAAAAAAATTTTAAAAAAAGAGTTTTAAAAATTGGGTTTTAATTAGTTTACTTAAGGGAACTTTTTGGGTTTTAAATGTAAATAATTAAGTAAGTTTTTAAAGTAAAAAGGGTTTTAAATTTTAAGATAAAATTTATATTTTAATATTTTTTAATAATAAAAAATTTAATTTTTTAATAAAAAAAAAATTTTCTATTTAAATTTAAAATTTTTTTTAAAAATTTTATTTAACTTTTTTACTTTTTAAAATTAAAACTTTCTAATTTAAATTTAAATTAAATTTTTAAAATAAAAACTTTAAAAAATTTTCAAAAAAATTTTTTTTATTTTAAATTTTTTTTTATTTTTTTAAAAAATAAATTTTTTAAAAAAACTTTATTTAATTTATAAAAAATTTTTAAAACTATTTTATAAAATTAAAATTAATGTTATCAATAAGGGAAAAAAATAATTTTAAAATTTAAAAAAATTTTTATTTTTTAACCCCTTTTAAAAAAAATTTTCAAATAAAAAATTTTTCAAACTTTAAAATTTTCCCTTTTTTTCAATTTCTAAAAACCAATTAAAAACAAAAATAAAATTAAAAACCCTTTAAAACTAAAACAAAATAATCTTAAAAAAAGCTTTTAAAACGTTAAAAAAACCCAAAAATTTTTTTAAAAAATAATTTAAGAAAAATTTTTAAAAATTTTAAAAACCTTTTTAAATCCCCAATAAACCAAAAAAAAATTTAAACTAATTTAAAATTTCTAATTTTGGGTTTTTAACAATAACTAAAAAAAACCAAAATTAAAACACAATCAAAAAAAAACCAACATTTAATTAAAAAACCAAAAATTTAATTCCTTAAAAACACAAAAAATTTTTTTCAAACAATTTTTTTTAACAATTTATTCTTCCCTTAAATTTTAAACAACACAAAATTTAAAAAAAAAAAATTTTTAAAGAAAAATTTAAAATTTTTAAATTTTTACAAGTTTTAAACAAAAATCTTTAAATAACAAAAAATTTTAAAACAAAAAAAGTGATTAAACTCTTAACCAAACAATAAATTTTTCCCTTTAAAAAATTTTAAAAATTTTTACTTTTATAATTTAAAATTTCAAAACCACTTCTTTTTTTTCCCCCAAAATTTTAAAAAAACCAAAGAAAAGCAAAAGGGAGGGAAAAAGTCTTTTTCCAAAAAAAAAGCTTTTAAAAGGGCTTTCAAACCAAACTAAATGGGAAAAAAAATTTTTTTAAATTTTTGGGTGGCCCCAAATAAAAATTTAAATTAAAAAAGGGGTTTTTCCCCCAATTTTATGGGAAAAAAAAATTAAACATTTAATTCAAAATTTTTGGGGTTTTTCCCCAAAAATATTTTCAAAAAAACCAAAAAAACCCAGGGTTAACCATTGTTAAATTAAAATTAAAACATTTATTAAGAAAAACATTTCTAATAAAAAAACCAAAGACAAGCAGTGAAATTTGAAGACCAAAAATTTTTTCGGAAACAAATTAGAAAATGTTTTCCAAAACTTGGTTTCAAATCGAATCTTCCAAAGAAAAAGTTCAATGTAATAGAAAGCATTTTCATGGCTCCAACAATTTGAAGAAAAGGTTTGAAGGATTAACTCAGGGTAAGGTTTTTTCTTAAAACCTGCAAATTAATTGTTCCATTTGGAAAATTTTCTACCATCACTTCAGTAAGTTTCATTTGTTTTAATTTCATAACCCATTTGTTATTCAACTGATTTAAATAATAATTTAAAAATTTCATTGCATCAAAAACCAAGAATAATTATCTTAAAAATTTCAATAAAAATTCCCAATTTTTATCAAAAGCATTTTGATTCAAGGGCAACAAAAAGATTTTTAAAATTGGGCAAAAGGCAAGTCAAAAATTACAAATGGAAACTGGAAAAAATTATACAAAAGGGAATTAAGGCAAATGTATTTAATGTCTAAAATTAATAACAACTTCAATTTCAAAAACTTCAAAAATTTAATTCCTTTTCAAAGGTTAAGAAAGACAATTTCATTTAATTTCTATTCAAAATTAAAGAAAATTAACTTAATTTACTTAAACTTAATTTTTAGTAAGTCAATAAAATTAATTCTTAGGCATCCATTTATTTTAACAATATTAAAGAACTAAAATTTTACATCTTAAAATACGGAAGACTTACTTCCGAAATTCTTATAAACATTGTAGCTTTTTCCATTAAGTTTCACAAGGCTTTTGGAGTCCTGAACTTTAAAGTGGGAACAAACTTTTCTTTAAAATTGGCTTTCGGAAGGGCACACAAAAATTCTTTAACTTTCGTCTTTCACTAATTCTCTCTTTCCCAAAATACCTTTTGAAGGTTCTTTCTTTTATGAAAGGTAAAAACTCATATTCAAAACTTAAAAAGTTAACTTGTTTATTCCCGGCTCTGTTATTTAATTACGGATTTAAACAAACTTCAGGAACAACGTTCTTAAAGTTATTCTGGAACATTGGGCACGTTGCTTTTTCTGTTCTTAAGGGGGCTTAAACCCGTTGCTGGTGTTTGAAGGTCTCTTATATTTACTTTGGCCCGGGGCAATTCCTTTAATTGTTTGTTCTCGTTGGGATTGTTTTTTCTCTTTTAAATTAAGAAATGCTTAAATAGTCTTTATTTCATTCTTTTTTGCAATTTAACACATTGAAATTTAAAAACCACGATTTTTAGCCCGTTGTTTTAATTCGGAATTTATTTCCAAACTTTAGAGATTTATCTTTTTCTCAATTTGGCAGTTTTTTTAAGTTAAAGGGGATTTTCTACTTATGCATTTTCAAGATTTTTTCCCTTCCATCCTTTAAAAATCTTTTTTCCCTTTTGGTTTTCCACGATCAAAAATCCAACTTGTTTCAATTCTAAAATTTAAATTTTTCTAATGTAAAGAATGCTGCAGAAAACAATCATTCGAAGATATGAGTCCAAACCGTTGACACAGATGTTGTTGTTCTTGCGGTTGCAGTGTTCAACAGGCTTGGCATCGAGGAACTTTGGATTGAGTTTGGTTGTGGTAAAAATAAACGTTGGCTTCCTATTCACAGTTACGCCGAAAGCTTAGGGGAAAATGTTTGTTCAGGGCTGCTCTTTTGGTATGCCTTTGCAGGTTGCGATAGTGTATCATTTTTCGCTTGTTGTGGAAAGAAGACAACATGGGATGCCTGGAAAGCTTATCCTGAAGTAACTGAAACCTTTAAAAGGTAAGTTTAATTTGGATACTTAAGCATAGATTATATTTTATTATTATTTTCAGACATCTCTATTTATTAAAAGGAAAAAATGATTTTCCTAGTTGGCGTTGTTGCTTCTGAAGTTTTTGTAATGATATTCCATATTTACAGGCTATCTTTTCAAGCAACCCTCGAAGAGAACGACATAAAATATCTTCAGCGATTCACCATTCTCGTATATGATAGATCAAGTACTTTGGTAGACATAGATGATTGCCAACGATTCTTATTCACAACAAAAGTTTGAAGCATAGAAAGCATACCACCAACCAAGGATGCATTGATTCAGCATTCAAAGCGTGCAATACTTCAAGCTGGGTAAGTGTGCTGTTCAAATATTTCATATGATGAATCATTTAGCAATGTGGAGGAGGGCATTAATCATTTCATTTCGGGTCTCTATTCTATCCTTTTTGGCACATAACACTACCATAGTTGACCAAGTTACCAAGTTTCATTGCAGTATCACTGTTTGCAACAAAGTTACGACAATACCATGGTTAGGGGGGTCAAGGTACCCCATTCTAAAAATAGCACAATGGGGCATTTGTCGTTTGGGATCTGTGTCCTATCTTTCTCAGCGCATCAAACTGCCCCTTGAGACCAAGTTTCATTGCAGTATCACTGTTTGCAGCAGTGTTACAGCAATATCATTGTTAGAGGCCTCGCATCAAACTGCCCCTAGAGACCAAGGTTCATTGCAGTATCACTGTTTCCAACAGTGTTACAGCATTATGATTGTAATAGACCTGGGTCAAAGAACCCCATTCTAAAATAGCACAATGGGGCATTTGTTGTTTGGGGTCTGTATCCTATCTTTCTCAGTGCATCAATCTGCCTCTAGAGACCAAGTTTCATTTCAGTATCACTGTTTGCAGCAGTGTTACTGCAATATCACTGTTAGGGGCCTGGGTCAAAGCACCCCATTCTAAAAATAGCACAGTGGGGCATTTTTCGTTTGGGGTCTGCATCCTATCTTTTTCAGCGCATCAAACTGCCCCTGTAGGCTAATTTTCATGCTGGTATCACAATTTGCACAATCCATGTGCTTACAGCCCTGACTATTTCCAAGGTTTGCTCTATAACTTTTTCTCATTGTTGTGATGATTGTGAGCTTATTACTTTTACTGTTTTTTTTCAGGGCTGATTCTTCATAGAACAACTGGCAGCAAGAAAATCATTGATTATCTGCACAAATGCAACCATAGAATATCATACAACACTATCCAATTGCAAAATCAAGCTTGGGCTCTAATGGTTAAAGCAGGAGGGTGCTTGTACCCAAGTATGCGGAAGGGTGTTGTATGTCACAGCACTCTTGATAACAATGATGGTCGCCAGGATACCATACCATCAAAATTTCAAATACCATCTAAATCGGAAGAGCAATTGCCAACGTTTAATGAGCAAATTGAACCTCCACTGTCTTTTTCGATCGGAGCAGAAGATGTATCAACAGAAACACCTCATTACATGATTGGCAAAAAAGTAGGACCACCCTTATTCAAGAATTATGTTGAAACTAGCCCTTGCCCGTGTCTGACCACCACCTCGTGGCAACCTCCGCCTCATAACAACCTCCGCCTTATAAGGTCTGTGCATTCAAGTGACTCCACAGTCCTTACCCATACTTCTGTTTCCAGACGTAACTTCTACTTAGATCCTTTTTTGACCCTTGTTCAGGGTCCTGTTCCCCATTCCCTCTAAATGTTATGTTCCGTGGTATAAGTTCATGATCTTTAAGCCATAATGGGTCCTGTTTCTACTCCCTGTCCAGGGCATGAGATTTGGAGAGATTAAGCATGGTCAGCGGCAGGTTGCATCGCAAACGTTATTGATTTTGATCCTCTTGGTTCTTGGACTGCCTTTACCAAGCAGGTAATAAGTATTGTTTATAATTTTGATTTTGCTTCATCCTTTTTTTAGAGGGATTGCTTGGTAGTGCTTGCTTGGAGGTTCTAGTTTGTAATTTTATTTTATTTTACATTTTGTAGGTTTCTGATTACATACCTATGAAATGCGTTCAAGAGTACCTGCCAATTAAGGCAGAACCTCCTGATTATCCAGTACTGAAAGAGTATATGGACTTCATGGTGGAATTAATCAAGGATTTGGAGATTCGTCATATATTTGTTCATTCTCACGAAGCCGTCTATTCTAAGCTTTGCCACATAGTGTGGTAAGACAAAGACTATTACAAGAATGTGCTACTGCTAATGGGTGGATTCCATCAATTGCGAGTGATGCAAAGGTTTATCTACAAGTGTTATCATTGCAGAGGAATGCAACCATGGTGTGTCGATGCAGAAATTATCACCAAGGGATCTGCAGAGCATGCATTTGAAGCACGTCACTATTACAGCTGTATGCGTATACATAAAGAATGCTTTGATGCATTAGTTCAGTTGCGCATTGAGCAAATCACAAAGCAGAACACAAAAATTAACCCTGTCTTAAAAGAAAAGATCAAAGTTCTTGGACAGAATCCAAGCAAGGAATCCTTGAATCAGGTTTTATCTCAAGTTTTAACTTCAGTCTTTCAATGCACTGGTTGCTGATGTTCTCAAGTTCAAAGACGGTAGTGAGGGACATTTCACAATCATGTATCTTAAAGATGTATCTATAATACACCTTAAGATAATAGATGTATCTATAATGCTGGCCATTGTTTCTGCGGTACGAGAAGGAAATATACACAAGCATATCGAAGCAGAGCGTGAAATGCTGTCCCTTACCTTTGCCTTCAATCGTCAGAACTATTCCTGCAATTGTAGTTACCAGCACATCTTTCTCCAAAGCATGGGCTCAGAGAACAAACAAGCGTTTGAGCAGTTCTCTGAATGGGGTTTTGGTGCAAGCTTGTCCAGAGAGATTTACCTCCATGGATGGAGATTAAGTAACAGAGCTTTTTAACAAACAAACGAAAGACACAGCCGGCCCATTCTGTTCTGGGTTCAGCATGGATATTTCTGCAGTAAACACATGGGTGAATACAATTCACATGCATTGTCAACTTCATTAAAAATTTCACAATGTAGTTTCGATCAAAACATCTTCAAAACATAAAGAGCTGTCTCCTGGACGGAAAAAATGCACAGTAGGCATGTCACACAGCTAAAGAATCAGCTTGTGCAATATGGCATGGATCCTTTCTCAGATGAAATCCAAGAGTATTTGCTACTGGTGTTGAAATTACATCAGTAGTAGTGAATGATATGATGGCAGCGGCAAAGAATGGAAGCAAACAATACGAAGAGTTCACCAAACAACGCCTTGTTGATTGCAGCAAATATTTTTTTGATCCAATTGCAAGAAACAAAATAGTTACTGGAATAGAAAAAAAGAAGAAAGCACCGAGATCAATCCAGGTTTTAAAAGAAGTACACATGGTTACAGCCTTGTTACATCCAAGGAGCACACGCCTCAGGTAGATAGCCTTGGTAGTCGTTTGCTGTTTGACTGCAATCACAAAGAGGCCGACTCACGACTTGTATTGCATGGGGTTTTATCAGGATGAGATACTGTGATTGTTTCTAAAGACACGGACGTTTTGATCCTGCTTATAGGGCCTACAGCCATTTCTCGATCACAAGCAAGTGGTTTATGAAGTATGACCAAGAAAATTTGCTGGTATTGGTTCAATTGTCGAATACTTTGGTGTGACATTATGTGACATTCTCCCAGCATTCCATTCATTGACTGGTGCGACGAGAAGTCATATTTTTTCCGAGTTGGGAAATTGTGCATTTTCAATAATTTGGATAAGTCTACAGATGGCTGCAAGCTACTGCTATCTCTTCAAGAAAATGAGCCACTATGCCAGCAAAACGTGGAAGATTTGAAAGAGATTCTAAAAACGATCATGTAATGGTAATAAGAAGGCACCTATCTGCAACCCAGAATGCGGTTGTATCAACAGCAAAAAGAGAAATCGTCAATGTCATTGCCACCAGATCCAGATTCTCTGCTGCAAGCACTAAAGAGAGCTCAATTCCAAACACTCCTTTGGCAACAATGCAGTGTAATCAGAATCGAACTATTGAATCCAAAGCAATATGGTTGGAAGTGGGACGATGATGCTAAGAACATGGTTCCCCTCTGGTACAATGGCCCACAGTTGCCTCCAAAATTACAGAAAAAAAAGCAAGCAAAACTGCAAGTTCCTGATATTGTTGCAGATGATGAATGTTCAGACTCAGAAGTACAAGAGCCAAAAGAAAGTGACGTCGCGCTAGCAAAATAGACAAAAAAGAATAAAAGAGCAAAAAAGCAGACAAAGCTGATAAAAATATGATGATGGATACAGAGCTGCCTGTGAGAAAAGAAAATGATGAAGACATTGCAGATTGTGAAGACAACACTTTAGAGGAAGATGTAGATGAAGATGCTTCTATTTCTAGTTCGGATGCAAGCGCATGGGAGGTTTCAGATTTTTCGTCATCTGAGGACTCTTATGAGGAATGGGAACCATAACATACTTCTATTTTTAAATGCTTATATTTTGTTATTCGTTAGTGATATGGACATAGTTGCTGTAAAAGAATTACTCACCTTTTTCTGCTCTTTCGAATGAGCTATTAAACTTGAGAATACTACCAGGTTGAATTTTTGATAACCGTTATAGATGACGTCCTCAATCATGTGACTTACGAAAATTTTTCGAGCGTACCAGGTTCCATTTTGTTCCAGAGATCAATAGTAATCATATTTTAAAGTAAAAACTTTGACTGGGAACAATTCAGTAGTATGTATTCGAACAACTATGAGAACAGTTTTTGAAAAGTACTGTAATTGTTGTAAGGTGAAATTCCGCTCCGAGGTACATAAAAGCTGACAGTTGTCTTGAAATTATATCTTGCTGCTGCTGTTCTTTCAGCTCCAAATACTGCTTTACCGTCTCAAATATTATATATCCATAGGTTCAAGTGCGTCAGAAAAAAACAAATCTAAGTAGAAGATTATGGACGTGTTATTAAAAGTTTGTTAAACCATTATTTGTAACTAGGAATCAGTCTTGAGTTTAGCTTTTATATTATTGATATGCCTATGCTTATTAATTATTCTCTTGCTTACATTTTTTTGTAAATTTGTATCGTATAAGCTGATCATCAATATTAGTTATAAAAATGGATATATTGCATGAAAAATTGATTAGCCTATCTATTTTTTTGTATTTTTGAGAAGGCAAGAGCGTTTTGATAATCTAAGACTTCAGCGAAAAGAATATTATTTGGGCAATGCCTGTACCTGTTTTATTAAACCTTAGAAATGAAATGGATTTTTTTGCTTTCTTGAAATAAATCAATTGTTGAAACAAAAGCAACCCTCGCTGGGATTCTTCAGTTGTAATCTTTTCAGTTTCTCGCACCTTTTTTGGTAAGTAATAAAAGGCAAATCAAAAGAGAAGAACGCTTGAGCTCCTATTGAATTTAAAGTGTTCATGACCCAACTGGATGAGTTTAAAAAAATATCACAAATGAGTGATTCAATTGACTGTTGGGCATATCTGCTGCCCTTCATTGTTATAAAGGCAGCGGAATATACTAAAGGGCAGCAGCTGTCCATCTGCATATTAGAAATCCCATCTGCAAATTATTTTGCAATTGTGTTACATGATTACATGATTTTGAATGGTTCAGCTGTCTCTGTTGGTTTATGAAGCTGGCCTGTAAGCCATCCCATAATCCATGGAATAGAAACTTCAGTATTCTGATATCTATCCATCATATGATTTGAAGTATTCTCGGACTCTTCTGCATCCTCGAATTCCTGCCAGGCAACAGCAACTTCATGGCTAGGGACTTTTGTGTCTTCTATTTGCAGCAACATGTCCTGAAATAGATCCATTGTTCTTCTTCAACTTTTCTTCGAATAGAGCAAGTCTGAGAATAACTGGTTTCTGGTCCATTTTGTTTATCACTAACAATTTGCTGCAGACTTGTGGGTCCTGGATGATAAGATCTTTCAAGCCATAAGCATGGAGGCCTTTCTGAATTCAGCCATGTACATCATGTGCTTGCTCACAAAAGAAACTTCAAGGATTTTATCATGGCTTCACAATAATCTTGGTCAATTGGGCCTGTGTAGTTGTTTTCTATGATGGTGTCACTGTGTGAAATACAGTCCTTCTTTATTTCTGTTAAGGTTTCTATTTCCTGTTTGCTAAATCACTTTCCTGTACATCTAACAAAGTAATCTTGGCATGAACAGCATCATATGCACATTGCTCCAGAGACAACAGTGATGGACCTCCCTGTGCAATGCTGGCTGCAATAATTTTACCACAGGCTTGAAAATTGCCTTTCTGGATGTGATAAGTTGAATTTAGGGGTGCTCCACCAGAAAACATTTCTTTACCAATGCTCCTTACACATTAGGTGAAAAATTCTATGGCTCCCTGGTCGATGCCATCCTCACCAGAATATTTGACTCTCACTGTGGCAGTGACTGGGGTGATGTGTGCTTGACATCAGCAGAGTCTAAGTAATCTTGCCAATGGTGCTGAACACTAACAAGCAAGAAGAAAGTGACTCTCTGTATCAACTTTAGACTCAATAATAGAAAAAATATCCACAATTTTTTGCCTTCCTGTTTACTGGGACGACTTGATATCAGATCCACATCCAGGGACTGAACAATGGTCTCATCAGACCTATCCAGTTGGTTGGTAACAACTACGCAATGGTTCAGAGTCAAAGCAATGTGGCTCCAAATCTGATTGCTTGCTGATGCTTGGTGCTGCTATTTCTACTTTTGCAATTACTGTAATGTCAACTGCTTCAGAAAAAGGGACTATCATACCCTCAGCTACCATATGGTCACTCAAAGTGCACAAATATAAAGCTATTCTCTTGAAGTCTTTCCCCAGCTCATTCTTGTAGTCCAGTAAGTTGAAAAAAATGTTTATGCCCTCCAGGCATGAAGTGTTTGTCCAATAAAAATTGATACGTCTTCATCTGGCTTTTTAATTTTTTTGCATGGTTGTTTTATATTCTCTTGCTTGTTGCCACTTTTTGCCTTGCAAAAGGCACAAAAGCTCCTTACTTTGCTGGGCCCTGTTTTTCTACAAAGGATTGTGATGGAAATGCACCTGGAACTGCATTACAATTATTTCCCATTCATTTAGGAGGTCCTACGATTTGCTGATCAGCTTGGCACTGCCAGCATTATCTGCATTTTTTTCGTAACATGGCTGAGCATGAGCTGCAGTAGCTGGAGGAAGAGCAAATAATTATATTGGGACTAGTGTTGGAGATGGTACTGAATTATTATCACAATCAATTCTGGGAAATCTTCTCAAAGAAACAGAGGCAAGTATATTGTGTTTTAATCAGGGGTTTCATTGAGCAAGACAATATATTGTAAGGTGCTTTAACAAACGAAAGAAGACAATTCTTTATTCACCTGAGACAAAAGCAGTGAAAAGACCCTGACCCTGTGATGTCAAAATGCACTAGCAGTGCATTGGTTAGGCCTATTTGGCACCTCATATTACCTAAAATAGTTACAATAAAATAAAGCAAAATTAAATTTTTAGGCAAGGAAGAATAAACTTGCTTAATGGTGAAAAACAGAGCTAGGGCGTATCCATACCGGGCGTATAAGTGAAATGGTCTTCACGAAAATACACTTTTTGATAAGCAACTGGTGAATAAGCAACTAGGGCTGAGATTTTTTTTAAATTTTTTGGTGAAATCGCGTTCTTTATACTTTCCATCCTTGCAAACTTGAAGAAAAGAAAAGAGCCAAAATAAGATGTTTTAGGGGGTACCAGTCATTCTGTGAATGCTGATATTACTAGATATGCTAAGCAACTCTTGAGGGCTGGACCAATGTCCAGTTGCTTATTGAAAAAAATAAGTGCATGCTCATGATATGAAGAAGGGATGATGAACATGGAATTTTAGGTTTTAGGCACACTGATAGTTTTTGGTTTGATGCTTTTTGACAGGCCTAATATTAAAAAAAAATTATTACATGATCAAATTGATAAAATTTTTATTTTACAAAGTGTATCCAAAGCTAAATTCTTGAAAAAAATTACAGAAAATCGTTCTCCACCTCGGCCTTCTCCATGTTTCTGTTCTATGCTCCCTGCACGTGCTATCGACAATGGCAACAACGTTCAGTTCGTCGAGTGATGTGTGCCATGAAAATATGAAAGTCTGCTGTGGAAACATGAAAGTGTGGCATTGAAAATATAAAAGTCTGCTGTGGAAATATGAAGTCTGCTGTGGAAAATATAAAAGTGTGTACGGTGGCCGTTGTGGCCACCGTACAAGTGGCCTAAAAAGTTACTTTGTTCCTTCATGCAGTACATATTTTCCAGTTTTCAGTCTATATGATGTAAAAGAGTTTATCTGCCGAGTTCTGCCTTGTTGTGTGCTCAAAAATTATGTCCGATTGCTCTCTTTCCACTCCAGTGATTCTGCCTCACCACAAACTAAACAAAATATCCTCAGTTAGACATAAAGCGTCTGTGCACAACCACATTCAATTGAGCTCAGACACATGACATATAATATCATGAATAACATTTAATGTTCTGGAACAATGCAATGACTTCCAATACTGTGAAAACTTTCTTGTTGAATGTGGGAGCATCAAATGTGCTTACTTCAACTGTGTGCAAGCTGTACACAAATCCTGTTGGAGAAGGAGCTCAAGGAGCATTTAATTGCGAAGCCAAC
The DNA here is from genome assembly GCA_014526335.1 of Chrysaora quinquecirrha. Lineage (NCBI taxonomy): Eukaryota > Metazoa > Cnidaria > Scyphozoa > Semaeostomeae > Pelagiidae > Chrysaora > Chrysaora quinquecirrha. The sequence goes on along the minus strand of JACTAT010000064.1, from coordinate 73,433 downwards.
TACTTTGGATCTTCTTTATGAATATACAGAACAGGGTATTGTCGTTTAAGGTTACTGTAATGTCTTTCCAAAACCCAAAATTTTATATTTCATCCTTCCTTGGTTGTGCAAGGTGCAGTGCAAAATATTAGAAGAAATGCCTGAGAAAATTTTTGGTTAAACAGATAGACCTATGTTGGTATTTAGATATTTAAAATATTCTTACTGTGTATGTAGCTTGGTTTGACTTAAAGTCCTGTTTTTTTTCCTATGCCTGTTTTGATTTGCTCAGAAAAAAGTGTTCTGATTTGTCTGAGAATGAAGAACCAATAGACAGGTATCTTCTCAGAAAAATCGGAAAACTCTTCCAAACGATATTTGGAGAACTGATTCTAGGTTTTCAAACATGCTGAATTTGAACTTCATCTGGGGACTTTGACCAGAAGTTGCTTTTTTTGATGACGTTATAAACACACTTTTTGACTACTTTTTGAGCATATCGTCCTACGCATTTGATAAAGCCCAATAATTTATACATATTCGCATAGAGGGCAAAAAGACCTTTCGATTGATGTATATGTTTTTCATTTTTGATGAATTTGAATTTTCACAGATGACGTCATCAGCTCTTACAGTTTATGAGACCTTCCATTATTTTTCGTGACCCTTTAACATAAGAGTGTAAACTTGTAACAAAACATCCATTGGTACATTTTCAGGAAAACGCAGTAGTTTTATCAATTTAAGTACGAAGAAGTACACAATGAAGAAATTCATTGCAAATTTAAGACAAATAGTCCGGTGGCCAGTTGAGATGACCTTGACATCGAGTACATATGGGTTTTTATTTTATTTTCTGTTTGTATGGTGATAAAAGACTCAAAAAAGCCAAACTTGCCCCTTCCAAGTGTTGGGCAAATTTTTTTATGACCTGCCGAATATGCGTCATGTCCAAGGTAAAAAATGCATCGAAAAATTTTTTGTAAATTGTCAAAACATGGTGTTGTTTGGTCTCATTCCAATGGAAATTGACCCTGGATTTTGAATATAGCATCTAGACATCTGATTTTTTACACAAAAAAATCAAAAAAGAAAACCTAAGAAAAATGTTCTTTGAAAAATTATCTTTCGTTAGTTAGCATAGCTTGTACGTTAGTAAGTTAGTTTGTTAGCTACTTTGGAAGGTTCTAAAATAGTAAATAACTTAGTAAGTTTTTTAATTAGTAAGCGAGTTAGTTAGGTAATTAGTTAGTTAGTTAGTTAGTCAGTTAGTTAGTTGGTTAGTTAGTTAGTTAGTTAGTTAGTTAGTTAGTTAGTTAGTTGGGTAGTTAGTTTTTTAGTTAGCTAGCATAGCTTGTAAGTTAGTCAGGTAATTAGTTAGCTACTTTCGAAGATATTAAGTTGGTTAGTTACTCAGTTAGAAAGGGTAGTTAGTTAGTTAGGTAACTAGTTTGTCATTTAGTCAGTTTGTTAGTTAGCATAGCTTGCACATTACTCAGTTAGTTAATTAGGTAATTTGGAAGATAGTAAGTTAGTTATTAAGTAAGTTATTAAGCTAGCTAGTTAGTTAGTCAGTTAGTTACCTTGGAACATAGTAAGTTAGTTAGTTAGCTAGTTAGTTAGTTAGTTAGTTAGTTAGTTAGTAAGTTAGTTAGTTAGTAAGTTAGTTAGTTACTTAGCATAGCTTGTAAGTTAGTCAGTTAGTTAGTTAGCTACTTTGGAAGATACTAAGTTAGTTAGTCAGTTAGTTAGTAGTTGGTTAGTTAGATAACTACTTAGTTAGTAAGATAATTAAATAGTTAGTGAGTTAGTTATTTGGTTAGTTAGTTAGCGTAACTTTTAAGTTGCTTAGTTGAGCTTAAAAATATGATGGGTGTTCCAAGTAATTCTGGCAGGCATTGTAGCTAGTTAGTTACTTTGTAGCTAGCTACTAACTAACTAACTAACTAACTAATTAATTAACTTGCAAGCTATGTTAACAAACTATCAATCTGGTAAACAAACTTATTAACTAATTAACTAACTTACTTACTAACTAATAAACTAACTAACTAGCTAGTTACCTAACTAAGTAGCTAACTAGCAAATTAACTTACAAACTCACTATCTTCTAAAGTAGCTAACGAACTAACTGACTAACTGACTTACAATATTCAGAAATAGCTAACTAACAAACTGATTAACTTACAAGCTATGCTACTTTAGTAACTAACTAACTAAATAACTAACTGACTAAGTAACTAACTAAGTAAGTAATTCATAACTAACTAGTGACAAGACTAACTAATAAAACAAACTAACTATTTAACTAACTAACAAACCAACTAACTAATTACCTAACAAACTAACAAATAAACTAAATTTAACTAATTAACTAACTAATTTGGTAACTGATTTACTTACTAACTAACTAATTAACTAACTAACTAACTGACTAAATAACTAGCTAACTAACTAAATAACTAACTAACTAACAAACTAACTAAATAACTAAGTAACTAACTAACTCACTAACTAACTAACAACTATCTAGCTAGTTACCTTACTAACTAGCTATCTAATAAAGTAACTTATTAACCACCTTACTATCTTCTAAAATAGCTAACGAACTAACTGACAATTTTACAAGGTATTCTAACTAAGTAACTTACTGACTATCTAAAACCTAACTATCTATCTAACTAACACAAACTAACAGACTAACTAACTTAAAATCTTCTAAAGCAGCTAACTAACAAATTGACTAACTTACAAGCTATGCTACTTAAGTAACTAACTAACTAGATAACTAACTGGCTAACTAACTAACTAAGTAAGTAACTACGTAACTAACTAGTGATAAGACTAACTAATAAAACAAACTAACTATTTAACTAACTAACAAACCAACTAATTAATTACCTAACAAACTAACAAAAAAACTAAATTTAACTAACTAACTAACTAATTTGCTAACTGGTTTACTAACTAACTTACTATCTTCAAAAGTTAACTTGCTAACTCACTAACATACAAGCTATGCTAACTAAAAAACTAAAGATAATTTTTCAAAGAACATTTTTCTTAGTGTTACTTTTTTGATTTTTTTGTAAAAATCAGATGTCTTGAGCAATATCTTTTGATCTATATATACAGAAACTAACCTTAATGCTATATTCAAAATCTAGAGTCGACTTCCACTCGAATGAGACCAAACAATACCATGTTTTGACAATTCATGAAAATTTTTCGGTGAATTTTTTACCTTGGACATGACGCATCTTTGGCAGGTCATAAAAAAATTTGCCCAACACTTGGAAGGGGCAAGCTTCGTTTTTTCAAGTCTTCTATGACCATATAAACAGAAAATAAAATAAAAACCCATATGTACTCGATGTCAAGGTCATCCTTGAAATTCGCATTTGGCCACCAGGCTAAAATCCATGTCAATTTTTTGACAATTCAATTAGACAAGCCCATTTTTTTAAATGTTTCAGGGCTTTCAAAGGTCCATCATCAGTCAGATTAAATTAACTTAAAACTTTTAATTTAATCTAATGGTGGGTTGGTTCAGAGCAGCAATCAGCTCAAAAAATGAAACAAAAGTTGGAACAGCGAATGGCGGATGAGTCCGACACATTTTATGAAGCAGCCAAACGTTTGGACATTTTTCTTAATGGTACATCACATGATGTATTTGCAGCAGATGTGTTTTACCACAAAAATTGATATTCATCCTACACATACACTTACGCAAAATCACAGAAAAAACCATCAACAAGTGAATTGGAAAGCAGAGTGCTTCAAAATTTTGATGACATTATTAGGCGAAGAGTTATTGAAGACAAAGAATCATATCTCATGACAGAGCTTCTAAAAGACGTCAAAGAAATGAGTGAGGAATATACTCTTGAAGTTCCACCAATAAGATTTACCTCTGCTCTTAAGACATTTGGAAGATGCGTTTGCTGACTTGGTATCATTTTCGAAAGTTGGAAAGTTTCAAGTGGCTCACTCCAGTTTGCTTAGCCCATTTTGTTATGTCCAGGCAGCAATGAAGGGTAAAGGGATGGGAGAGGACGATCTCACAAAAGCTTTTTCAAGACTCATTCAACGTAAACTGGACGGCAAAGATAAACTTGAATGGCCACCTTTCCCGGATCAAGTTTCTAAATCCATCAAAAACATGCTCCCACTATCCTGCATCTTTAATGTCATTTAATGCATCACACAGGCATTGGTATATCCTACAGTGACGTGGGAATGCTGAATAATCTTTGGGCAAAATTGGTCACGATGGATCACAAGCACATGTTACCACCTGGTTTTATCAATGGTAAAACGATTCATGTCACATTTGACAATTCTGACAGAAAGCAGCAGGCCCTTACAGGCACGAAAAGCAAGATTATGGATGCTACAAAATCCCTCGAAACCGCAAAGACCCATCAGTTTTTCCAGAAAACGTTCACAAATTTGAAGACTCTCCGTTAATGGAAAAAGCTCTACAGAAGGGCTTTGCATGGGCTCTTACTAATGTTATTGGAGCAGAATGTTTGAAGGAAGTTAATCAGGGTTTCGATATTTCTAGCTTAAAAGCTCGTGCCGATAGAGTTAAATGCAAGTTAGGAAAATCTTCGTATCATTCCAATTCCACTGAAAGACAACGTTATCAAATGTTATTTTTTTATTCATAAATTCAAACGAAAATAACTTAATTTACTTATCATACTTATATCTACTTTACGCTAAGATACAATACAAGAATTATATCTTACAAGTATAGGAAAATCAGTCTAGTGATTTTATACAATTGATGTTGATCTCACCAAGCATAATAGATCGTTCCTTGACCATCTGTTCAAAGGAGGGGTGGGGAGGGCAACCTTACTTCTCAACGAAATTGCTATCGACGTGTGAAGACTCTTGATCACTCACAAGCTTATATACTTTATACTTTCTTGGGTCCTAACTTACGCAGTACTGCAATTCTAACTTTCCACAAAATACCTTCTTTTCTAAAAAAATGTATCATCCTTTCTCCTGGGGTATGGGATAAGTAAATTCATTTATTTTCTTATTCATAAATTCAAACGAAAATAGCTTTATTTACTTATCATACTTACATCTACTTTACGCTAAGATACAATACAAGAATTACATCTTGTTTTAGCGGCATCCATATCAAAGCATCCATATCAAAGCAACAAACAGGCTTACTTAAAAGAGTCACCGGGGACCTTGTGGACTTATGGTGCCCCTGGGCATTGGGCTGCTTTCTCCATTAACGGGCTTCCAAGGGCTGGATGTGGCCTGGGGGCCTTTGTGGGTGGATCCCTTGTACTATGGTGCCTTTGGCCCCTTTGGGGTCTGGGCACCACTCATTCGGGCCCTTTGGGCTGTGTCTGGTTTGTGATGCTCGGGGGTTGGGTTGCGGCTCTGTGTCCTCGTGCATCATTGGTTTGCAGGGTCTTTCTATATGAATAGCTTAAGCGACCGAACAATCAGTGACCTATTGTATTGTTTTGTGTTTTTTGTTCGTCTTTGTTGTTGTTAAATGTTTTTTTTTCTACTCGTGAGATTGCTAAAGAAGAAGCCAGAACCAGATGACGTCATGTCTATTTCTGCTATGGGGGCACAGAATATTGTATTATATTTTTCTGTTTTTAAATTTCATTCATAAAAAAAAAATCTCTTAGAAGTATAGTAAAGTCAGTCTAGCGATTTTATGTTCACGTCAAAGAAGGGCAGTTTATTAAATACCAAGATTTAAGGTCACAGAAAGTAATTCATTCAAATCATCTTTAATATAGCCATGTTCCACAGATTCTTATTTCCATCTTCCATGCCTCTTAAACAAACGATCTTTTATACCTCGATTTGCTGCCATCGTTGCTCCACCAGATCGCAGACTATGCATTCCCAATTCTTTAGAATTTAACCCAATTTTTTCTGCAAGTTTCAGAACTTGTTCTCTGACAGTGGTATAACTGATAGGGCAGTTTATTTTCCTCAGAGTGTATCTTTAGACTTGTGATATGGCCATCCCTGTATACATCAGTTTTGCTTGCAGAAATCAGCAACCTCATATAACTTTTATTAAATTCTAAAAAATCCCGCAAAGACAGCAACATCATTATGAAATTTCTGAGGTCTGATAATGATGCTTCATCTGATCCAATTTTTTGACAAATTTCTCTTTAATGGTCTGCAGTAAACAGTTCCTTCTTCGATATAGGGCGATTTGAGAGCCTCTTTGCAGCTTCAAAAATTTGAAGACACAAAGAGATTCACAAGGATCATGTTTACCAGCCGACTGATGAAAATATTTAATTGCATAAAAAGTTGATTTAATTGAAGCAAAAGACGTACCACTTTGAATGAGACTGATAATGTAAAGAGCCACATGTCTGTAATCAGCTGGGAGATCATTGACTTCGGGGAAATTGTTACTCCATTGCTGCCATCTCTGAAACACAGAATAATAGTTCTTGTTTGTGTTGCCTGACTGACAGCTTTTCAATATCCCCGGGAATTGCTTCTGCAATGCTTTTTAGTTCATGATGATTAGTGTTGCTGATTATTTCTTCCTTGATAGTTGCTAAAAGTAGTAAATTTCGCAAAACATTAAACCTGATTTGAAGCAAATGAATAAGAAATATTGGTAACGTTTTTCCCACTACCCTCAAACTACAAATGCAGATTCAACTTGATTGGTAATTACCCAAAGCCCTCCAAAAAAACGTGGAGGCTTGGTGTAATATCAGTAAATAAATCCCGAAACCTTCCAAATAACCTTAGAGGCTTTGCTTAAAATCGGTAATAAATACCCACATCCCTCCACACAACCATTGAGGCTTGGCGTAAATTCTTTCCATCATTCAATAATTGATTACCCAAAACCCTCCACACAATCGTAGAGGCTTGGCGTAAATTCTTTCCATCATTCAATAATTGATTACCCAAAACCCTCCACACAACCGTAGAGGCTTGGCCTAAATTCTTTCCATAATTCAATAATTGATTACCCAAAACCCTCTATACAATATGGCGGTTAGCATAAACTTGAAAAAAATATTTTTTTTTGCATAAAATTGTATTTTTTTTCTTTTTACATCAGGATTAAATTTTTAACGCAATCATAGGACCATTGTATCCTTCAGGGTGAAGATAGGAATAATATAATCTTTTATAAAATATTTAAAGGACTTGTTGTTGTCAATTAAAATAGGCCAAAATACAGACGATCTCCAATAAGGAATAAAAAGCGTCCCCTCAACATGATTCAGCATAATTTGAGCAATAACTTCAGGAATCTTAGATACCGGGGGAACAAAAAGATTGTTTTCTCCTTCCCAATTTTGCGAAAATGCGTCAACAGCCTCGGAATTATGGCACAAAAATTTAGAATTAAATCTAGAAACTTTATGATTATCTTCATCTGCAAATTTATCTAAAGAAAAAGTCCCCTTAAGTTATCCAAATATTCGAAAAATTCCTGAGAAATTTCCCAATCATCTGTGTCCACTTGTTTGGACAATTGGTCTGCTGCTGTATTTAAAGCCTGCGTTATCCAATTAACTTTTAACTCACCAAATTCTCCCTACCAAATTCAAAAATATTCAAAGCAATGTTTTGCAATTCCATATTGGGACTACCAATTTCAACAATCTTTGATGTTTCATAGTTATCCACATGACAAATAACTTGCTTATAACACAATTTGGCTTTAAAAGCTCCTAATGCAAAATGAAGTGAAGAAAGCTCAGGCCAAGTTGAAGACTTTAATTGCAAAATTTCAAATTATATGACATGATGGCACCTAAGCCTATTGAACTAGCATCAGAATAAATGAACTCTTGGGAGTAGAAATAGGGTCGAATGTGTTATAGATTTAAAGTTACAAAATTATTTTTCCAAAAGAAAACTTTGTCCAATACTCCTTGATGGTTTAATATATTAAACTGAGCATCCCAAGAGGATCTTCCATCAATACATTTATACAAAGAACTTGTTTTCAATCTTACGATGTTTCCAATAACATATTTCATGGATAGAAGTTTACCTGCAAGTTTGGCTAATTTTCTTGCCATTACATAAGGACAAGATAATAATACTGAAATATAATGAAGCGCTGACAACACCCGATCTTCTGGTACACTCTATGCGTTATTTTCTAAATTCATAGTTACCCCTACCCACGTAAGACTTTAACTGGGCTCCCATGTAGATTTTCATCATTACAAGTTAGTTTCACTTTAAGCAACGTTTTTCTTACGAAACCCGACTGCTGCTTTGCCAAATCATAAGTTTTTGTAATGCCCACACCATCATCTAGATACAAACACATTTTTATTCCATAAGAATGCCAATAGGAGACCAAACGATGAAATACTTTCGTGCATATAAACGGAGCCGACGCTAAACCAAACGGGAGGGATGTAAACATGTAATATTTTGCATGCCAGGAAAAACTCAAGAAACTCTGATGAGAAGGGAAAATATCGATATGATGGTAAGCACTTTTTAAATCGAATTTATAAACAAAACCATCCAAGTTCAAAAATTTTTCAAAAGAACGCCAGTCATCAAAATGTATGTATTCTTTGTATACATACATGACAGTTCAGATATCTTAAATCCAAGATTAAACGCCTTCATCCTGAAGAATTGGATGAAACTGACAGTGGACCGACAACTTGCGGAACAAAATTCATTTCCACAGCTGAACTAGTTTTTATTAAATTGTTTATACTCTCCGTAACAAAACTTGCATTATCAAAAGCAGTCTTACTATTACAAAAATGTGCCCTCTGAGGAGTATCAACAAAAGGAATCTTGTAACCCTCTTCTATGATATCAATAATTTTTCTATTGGCCCCAATAGTATGCCAAAAAGCAATATTCTTTTTCATTTTCCCTTCAACTATCACACAAATAATATGCTTAGACAAAGAATCACAATTTTGTTTATACTTATCTTTGTCTTGATTGCTCTCCTGTTTTCCCAAAGGAGTTTGCAGTGATATTTGGGCAGTTTCTACACCAATGACCTGCTTGTCCACAACTGAGACAGATGTCTGTTGGTTTTGGTGTCCTGAATTTGTTTGGTTGGTTTTGGCCAAAAATCTGCGTTCCTCTGACGGACGTGGTCCTGTAAGCGGTGGAAGCAACCCCCTTGAAAGGGCTGTTGAGTTTGAATTCTTAACCCTTCGGTTTTTTTATTTTTGCTTCTCCAAAGCCCTCTTTTTAGCCTGCCTCAATTTCTTTTCATCCTCAGAATCACTTGCTATTTTATCGGACATGTATTCCTGAACATTATTCCAACCCGCAGGTGATCTGTCAGCAATGCGTAATAGTTTGTTCCTCTTTTTCAACTCTTCTTTAACAGATTCCTACTTCTTCCTCGGCCTGGCTTTAGCTCCTCTGTCCATTAATTCCAATGCATCATTATTGGTTTCATATATCCTGTTATTAAACTCAAATTGAGTTTAGTTCAATTTGTATTTAAAGTCTGGTTTCATCTCCGTCCTCGACTTCTTACATTGGCTCACTTCTACATAACGAGAAAATTCTCGTTTCAAACTTTTGAATTTTAAATCGAAATATTCCTTGAGGGACTCTATGGAGTCCCCTCTTTCTTCAGCATCTTCTTCCATCTCATTCAAAGACTTCAACATGAACCTTACTTCTCAACAAAATCGCTATCGACGTGTTAAGACTCTTGATCACTCACAAGCTTATATACTATATACTCCCTTGGGTCCTAACTTATGCAGTACTGAAATTCTAACTTTCCACAAAATACCTTACTTTCTAAAACAATGTATCACGCTTATATCCTTCTCCTGGGGTATGGGATAAGTAAATTCATGTATATGGATGCAATATTGCAAATGGTAGATGACATTGCCATCAGTCATGTTTTCGTTCATGCGGATGAAGCAATCCCTTCAAAAATGTTTATAATTTCTTGGCTCCATGACAGTAAATATGACAACATTATAGCACTCATGTGAGGATTTCATACAATTCTGATAAGCTTCAAAATTTTAGGAAAGAAGTTTGCCTGTCTTGGTTTAAGAGATTGGTGGATTGATGCTGGAATCATAGCTGTAGGATCGGTCGAAAACACAATGGATGGTCATCATTATAATTGTAGTGTTAGACTCCACAACCAATCCTTTGAAACACTCTTACACTCCAGAATCAACGAATGGACGTTCTTTATAATTATTTGAAGCAATCTCTCACTAAGTTACGAGTAGATCAATCACCAGGAAAACTTGCATTAGTTTTAGCTCAACCAGCGTTTCAGCTACTTTTTTAAAGTGCGTTATCAAACCATACAGAGGCCCGAGCCCAGATGATTGTGGAGTATCTGTGGGATGTTTTGGCAATGCTATGCCTCATAAATTCAGTTAGAGAGAATTCTATTGAGCGGCACCTTGCAGCCTAGAGAGTCTTGATACCCAAATGATTCGCTTTTGGCCACCCGAACTATTCGCAATACCTTTCGTTCCAACATGTCAAGCTTGTAGACATTAAGAGATGACAAACACCCATTTCTTGTCCCTATTCTCTAGAAGTCAACCTTTAAATAAAAATAAACTGATATCACTCAACTCAAATTTTTTATTGGTTAACCTACACTTAGTCTCTGCAGGCCTGCTCAAAAAAATTTTTTCAAAAAAATTATTCGCAAAAAACCTAACAATTTGGTTGGTACCCACCATATACTTCTCAAGGCCATAACAATGGGGCAACCTTATTTGCACATAAGTATATAAGTAAAAGAGATTCATTAACTGTTGAACTTTATCTTCTTAAGAATGATTTTGCTGTTTGGTTTTCAATCTAAAAGTGGCTAAACGATATTTTCAAAAAAATTGCTTTTCATCACCTTTCCGAAAATGGATGTGGTGTTCGAAAAAGGGCATGGTTCTGTGAGAAAATAGGAGTGGTATCAAAAAAATTTGTCGCACATGTCCGGATGTCACAATTTCACTAAGTTTACAACACAACAATTTTGGGTATGTGACTGGAAAGAGGAATAACAATAACAAGGATCTTTCACATTGGTTTTTTGCAGGACTCTCAGGAGAATTCCAAGTTTCAAACACTCCAATAACAAAGTTTGAAAAGGTTGAAATGAGTTCATCAAAATGAAGTGAAAGAAGTCCTTACATTTGTGTGAAATAAGGAAAGGCCATTTACTGAAATATCAAGAGCAGACAAGTCCTTGGGAGTGTGATAACTTGAGTTCACATTAGATGGTAAATGTTATTAAATATCATAATGATCTAAATTAGGCTAGTTTATAAGACAAGAAGCTATTTCAAAGGATTGTGATCAATCTACCCAAGATGGCAAATCAAAATCATATAGGTTAGATAATTCTTCATTCTCCAATAATCCAAAAGGAAACATAAACTTAGTACAATTCAAGCAGAACCAAGGAACATAATCAGGTTCTTTTTCCAGGAGTTCATATTCAGAAACAGGGACATCATTGCATTTCATGTGAATCCAAAAGTTGCAATTGTTGCAAAAAATTGATTTGTGGTAATTGAAAATACTTTTTGCGACAAATGCCACATAAGACGTTAGGGTTACCGATAATTTACTTCAAGAGCTAGAAAATTGTAAACGGAATTGAAAAAAGGATCAACAACAAGAAAAATAAATTATTTGCTTAGCAAACAGAACAGTTAAGTTCACAGCGTCAAGCTCAGTTTTAAGTTTGGCATTGGCTATCTTAAAAACCCGGAAACTGGAAACAGGAATCTAGAAAACCCGGAATCTTTAAAACCTGGAATCTAAAAAATTCTGGCTTTGTTGAAAAACATTCATCAAGAAATGTGTCTTTGGCTCACATTACCCTATGGAAATTTCCGATTTGTTTTCGAAATTTTACCCTGGGTGCCAGACTCTTGAGATTCTAGTTCAGTGCGCCCTGACCTCGTTCTGATGAGCCTGTTTTGACAAATAAGGAGCCAGTATACATATCTGTGTAAGTGCAAAAGGTCATGGTAAAACAATGTCCAGCACTTGAAATAACCTGTGTAAAATGCTGAACAGAAGAGAATATCAATAGATAATGGTGGCCGCAAGCCTTTAGTTCGAAGATGCTAAGCTGTTATCAAAGAGTTTTTCCTCATGTTGTGGAGCTCAACAGAGAGCAGATGAAATCATTGGAAGCTTTGTTTGTTGAAAGACAAGACACATTCGCCATATTGCCAACTGGCTTTGGACGAAGGTCACTGATATCGCCTCTCATCACAAAGAAGTTAGGCCTTGTCATGGAGAAACCAGGAACCACGAACGATGTGTCTTGTCTTCTCTCTTAAGATTGTTCTGTATTTTGTATCTTAAAGTACGCTAAAAATTTCAATATCTGGTATTCGTCCACCCAGGGTGGTATTCGCCTATTCACATCACAAAAACTGCGGATATGGTCTTGTTAACTAGCCAAGTAAATGATTTCTGCTACAGACATATGATGTATGTCACAAGTTCACAACACTGCATCACTTTGTTATGAAACACCCCTATCCATAACTCATATCTTGTATAGTGCCTACAGGAAGCAAAAGAAACTGTGCACTAGTAACTGTGATGGTATTGTAAATTTCATTTTCATAAGAGACCTTAGTGGAAGATAAAAAAGATTAGGATTAGTTTTTTCCCTACAGTTCTCTGAAATTACTTTAACTTTTTATCTGTTAGTTTGCGCAAACTTTTTCCTCAAGAGGCAATTCTCTTTTACACGCAAGCCACAAAAATCTTTGGAGTGACATATTGCTCAAATTAAATAAAGAATGGCACCAAGGTAGATAAAATTTTAACATTGGACAAAGTCAATGATTATGGCCCAATTTGAGAAGTTAGGTGCTACGACAGATGGTCAATGTTGGAAAAAAGTAAATACATGTAAAACAACATTATCTGGCCCATGCAATCCCTGTCAGATAAAACTGCTACAAAATTGAAATTGCTGCAAAATTATAAAAAATTTCGTTCTAAAAAATAAGAACTATTGTTGATAAAAAGTTGAAAACATTTACTATAACTTAATTATTACATTGTGCTCACTGTGGTGTTGTTTTAAGCCTGACAGACAGTATGTATGTTGTCAATTTTTGCTTTTATATTATTTTATTTGAAAACAATGTATTAAAAAGGATGCCCTAATCACCAACAAATGTTTTTTTCATAGTATCTTCAGTTGAATCATATTCTGTCTAGCAGTGGTATTTGTTATTGTGCCAGGAAATAAAAGAATCATAAATTAAGATTTTAACTCTATATCAAAAAGTTAAAATGTTATTTGAATTTGAAAACTATTGCTGATATGGGATGATCCATATTTTCGTAAAATGTTAGAGCGTCTGCAATGAAACAACTCAGCAACCTTTGGCGCAGTACTGACACCAAGCACTGTGTTAACAACAGTTTGACATTATCTAATCAACCACATAGTATGTCTTTGTGTGATTTAAAATTTCATCTGCTACGTGCAGCTTTCATATCTTTCACAATCATGATGCTGTTGCATAATTTTCTTAAGTTCAATTTCCATCTTGTAAAGCTTTGAAGTTTTTCTTTGCATCAAAGATCAGAATACTTCCTCTTAGGCCATATTAAGAAAGACACTGGATGGAAAAGGATGCATTTGAAACGTCTGTCTGGCAGCACATCGCTGCTCTAAATCATTGATCCATCACCCAGGGTGTTGATCCATCTGTTTGTGCCGTAATTATGATTCTTATATTTCACTATATTTCACTGATGTTTCAGACAAACTCCTCCTTGCACAGCCTAGCAGAATTGGCAAGCAGAACTTTCAAATGAGTTCAGGCGGTGTGCACAGGAACAAGTTCAGGGTATACTGAACCAGACTCTCATTTTCTAATTTTGAGAGTCTGGCAGCCAGGGTATCAAAATTTGAACCTTTTCACTTAAATCAAAATTGAAATTGAATAGCAATCCATTATTTTCCGAAATGAGCATTTAAATCTTCAAAAGGACATACGAGAATTATTCGGAAACTAAAGGGTTTGATTTCCGGAAACTAACGGATTTTTGCAAAATCAGTAAACTTTACAGCAAGTACCTACGATATTTCTAAGGAGTGAATTGCACCGCATTCTGATCAGGACAGAAATTTTGTTCTCAGTTGTTAACAAAAATGGCCATTAGTTATTTAAGTGTTTCTCATTATAGTTCTTTATTTTACTAGTTATGTTTAAATATAAGAAAGAGCATCCTTTATACCTTTATTCGGTGTTATCTGCCCAGTCCAATCAACGCAACATGTTATGCAAGTCAGGTTTTACCATAAACAAATAGTTGACCATAATTTTCTTCCTCATGTTTGAATAACAGTAATCAATAATTACCGCAATCATTATTTCAATTTGTGAAATAGCCTTATAAAATTTCAATGCTTGTTTTGAAATCAAAATCGAAATTTGACCTTCTAGTCTAGATTTGATTTCTAAAGGATTTCGCTACATTTTGGAGAGATCAATATTGGTTAATTAGATCAGAAATCGTGTATTGTGCTTTTGTAGAGATAAATTTACTGAATTCTATTTAGGATGAGATGCTCTGTTTTGTGTTGGTCATTTGACATAATCTAAAGAAACATAACATAATCTGAACAAACATTGTATCAGATTCTCACTATATTTAATTACGAAACTCCAGATTCCGGGTTTTAAAGATTCCAGGTTTTCTAAATGGCAGGTGTCAAAGATTCCGGGTTTTCTAGGTTCCAGGTTTTAAATATTCTGAGTTTTCTAGATTCCAGTTTCCATTTTTCAGATTCCAGATTCTGGGTTTTAAAGATAGCCGTTTGGCATTGAGGAGTTCCAAATGTGATTTCTTCACCTTAATGTTCTGGAACTGTGCTTTCAGCATATATCTTTGCACGGTCAGTCACTGATCCTCTGCATTTATCCTTAATCACCACATGATATAAAATATAAAATGCAGTTTTGCCAGCACTTCTGACTGCTTTGAGGTCGTTGATAGTCATCAAGCTGCTCGTTTTTCAAGCGTCTTTTTGACAAAGGTCAGCAACGATTTTCATATTAGCAGGCCTAATTTATCTTGCTTTTTAGTACCCTTTCTTCAACTTACCAATTAGCAAATATAGCAACGATGTTTCTTGCTTTCTTCATCATTCTTGTTTGATATAGACCTACTGTTGACGTTATGTTTATGGGAGACACCTTTGTATCTCAATATTGTCCTTGATTTCAGCTTTTTGACTAGGTTTTCAGTGTCCTCTCAATTCCTCTTTCTGATCGTCAAGCACATGTTTGATTTTTATGTCGTTTCTAAAACTCTCATTGTACATGTATTCCAAGTTGGAATCCATGGTATGAAGAGTATGACTGATATCCTCAAAGTTCCGTTTATAGTGTAGTGACTTTCATTCAATGGATTTTACATCTTTCATTGTGTTATCCAACTGGCCTTGTGAGTAATTTTGTTATAAATCAGTTATGTCACTTCAAATAGTTTTGATCTCATCTTTTGAGCTCCTCAAACATCATTTTTGATATAATTACACCCTACCATCCAATCACATCACACTCTGCCATATTCAAATTCAAACCACCATCTATCACTTGTATATAGCCAAATGTTGCAAAATTTAAAAATTATTTTAGCTCTGAAGAAGCCGTGAATGCCAGGGCAAAATATTAGCACAATTATTATGTATATTTAACTGTTTCTTTTCTGCATCTGATCTGCTGTTTTGTGTCGTTCCTGACAATTTATTATCATAAGAAACGCCTGTATGGAAATTCCTGAGGTGGTTAATGGTTTAAAAGGAAAATAGACTATTGAACGCAGAGTGTGACATGAAGCTGGAGCAAGTAAGTAGAAGTACAACACACCTTATCAGTGGTCCAATGTCTTTCTGCTGATGGCATTGACTCAGAATGGAGGGGCTGAAAGTACCGCATTTTGTAGTTCAGTGTTGAAGAAAATAGACACAAATAGTTGCTCTTCACCAAAACACAACAAATTAAAAGCCCAAGAGTATACTAATTTAAGGCCTAATTAACCATGGTACATAGATGGTCATAATCAGTTGAAACCATGGCTATTCATGGTGATATTGATGGGTATAGCTGGGGTATGTTGTGGTTAAAGTAAAAAGATTGAAAAATTCACTGGACAATATTGCCTCCATGTACATGGACACAGTAACTTCTCTTGGTGGCTGTCCGTAGGAGTTGATATGTGATCTTGGAACAGAAAATGGCATAGCTGCTGCCATACAAGCTTTCTTGTTAGATTATTGTAATGCCGATCATAACATTCCATCCCCAAGAAACCAGCGCATAGAGAGATGGTGGTCTCATTGCTCCAACAAAATTTCTTTTCCGACTTACAGTTTAGATAGGTCATAGATGTGTCTGTGGAGTTAAACAGAGACTGCTTATAGTTTTGCTTTGCTCCTCTATTGGAAAAAACATTTCAACCTATTCAGAGAACAGTTGAACAAATGTAAGATTCGAGAATCTAGACACAATGCTGTTGCAGAATGCCCCAATACTTTAATCTATATTCTAAAACGACATGGTGGAATGAAGGGCTTTTTTATTTGTGTACCCAAAAGGCAAATTAATTATATTAATGCATATATCATTGTAAGCAACTAGGAGAATTATTTTCAAGAATAGTTCCACCTGGTTGTAAATACGTATGAATTACCAAAACCGAAAAATTGGCAAGAAGCTTGATCAATGTATGAACTTTTAATGAAGACTGCATGTTGACATGTCTAATGCAATTTGCTAGTGTTGCTAAGATTCAATTTTTTTCTTTTTTCCTCTTTTTGTATTCAAGTAGATGCAGATGCATATTTTCTCTCAAGAATTGCAAGAATTATAAAATAAGCATAATAATCAACATGAACATAGAAATAACTTACATCAGCTTATTACTTATCCAACAGATATTGTTTGGAACTAATACAAACAGAACATAAGAATTTGTAACAAAAAATTTCAAATATTTCTGTTAAATGTTAGATACTTTAGCAAACAATTGGAGAATTAACCAACATAACAAAGCAATAACCAAATCCATCTTGGCAGCACATGTCTGTAACTGCTTGCTTCACAAGATGTTTGCTGATTGTGTATATTTGTCTGTTACAATAAATGTCAGTGTTAGATTGAAATTGATTGCAAAACGTGCTCCATATTTTCTACTGTGGTCAAAATTCACTGTTCCATTTCCTTTAAGAGATGGCATAACATATTTGGTAGGAACGCAGAACTGAGCAAAGCCTCTGCACCTGAATTCTTTTGTTTAGTCTTTTTCTTCCCCTTGTTCTTCTATTTCAATTGTGTGAGCTGCAATATGTCCTTTATGCTCAAATTTTTCAACCAGATTTGTTAGTTTGAAGTACATATCTTTGTTGGCTTCCATTTTACCAAGAGATTCTAAATCTCCACCCTCAGTTTTTGTGAAATAGACAGTTATAGATAACAGCATTATCTCTAATGCTGTTTGACTCCTTGCAATTAAAAATTCACTCTTACTCTCCTGATAATCAAATTTGAAATTTGCACCAATCCAAGGATATCAAGACCCTTGCGAAAATTTTCGTCTCCCCTTTATATTATGAAAGACAAAAATGCTGCACAATTTCATCTGCCATTTGCTCTCTCTCATCCATCTTTATAGCTGCCTATGTTATACCGAAAGAGAATCTTTAAGTAAATGCAAATATCTTCATCTGAAGCTTTTCATTGCTTTTAGCCAACAGCAAATCTTCCAGTTTCACCTTCACATTATAGTCAGGCAACTTATCTCTATTTGCTTTGATTTCTAGCCCATTTAATAGCTTTGCAACTATACATGACATAAGAAACCGGGAACCACTGCATCTCTGTAGCAAAGCCAAAGCAACTAATCTACTTAACATATGATAATATCTAACATATGCTAAGACTTTCAATGTCATGAAGAAAAGTGTATGAAATACCATTTCTAGACAATAGCAGGTACCTTTTGAAATCTATGGCAGCATGAAGAATTCTATGAGTGGACCACTGGCATCAACATCCTCCTCCCCTATCAAATGAAATGATTTCACCGCATTTTAAAATGTTCTTTTCAATTTGTAGCTTGAATCAGGCCAGATCCTCCATCTTCGAATTGATAAGGTGAAGGCATTTTCTACTCCTTCTTGACAAATCTTTCCCAAGTTCATCATCTTCTCTTAAAAAGAGTTGTTGCTTTTGACTTTTCCAATTAGTGACTTTGTAAAACAACTCTGAATCTCCCTCAAGACATGTTCATTCTGTTGATACTGTTGCAGCTGATGTTTCTTCAGTTAAAAATTCATAGATAGCAAGTCTTCTTATTTGCAGCAGTTTCATACCCAGTATAATACAAATTGTCTGACGCCAGGAAGTCCTCAATTGTGCAAATCGTCATAAATTGGACAGGCTTTGGATTGGGACATGAATACTGTAGAGAATTCAACCAATCTCTTCTAACTGATTCCCGAATTTGATTAATATAAAGAGAACCCAGAGATAAAACACAACTTTACTCTAAATCTGTAAAATCATACTAAAAACATGCTACTTTTGAGTCATCACTCAACCATTACATGCATAAGTAAAGCGGAAAAAACATGTTAGAACAACCAATGAAAGTTAAGATTACAATTGAGTCAAACCAATGAAATAAGAACAAGTTACACGATGTACGTCAATAAGGTTTAGACCTGTTTCTATAACCTGTTTTTCTAGTTTAAGACATAAAATAATAAACTTACAACAGTAGTGACTAATACAAAATAATATGAGATAATCATCATCATAGCCCTGAGGTGTGCGGGTAGGGCGAGGTTTCCCAACATACCCTCATCCTTGACCCAGGCTATGGGTCAAGCATAAGGCCCGACTTCCACTGCGCATCCCTTGCTGCTGCCCGTTTAGGTCAGCTCCTTTGCACCCGTTCTCCATCCAACCTCCTCTCATCTCCAGCAGTCTGACTCTTACCATTCTCATTCAACTGACTCTCTGCTCTACTATTGTCTCTTGGAGGCCCCTCAGAGGAAATTTCTAAGGGAACTAATTTTTGTAATGGTCTGCTAACGACCTCTGACCTACCTTTACCTACCTTCCGAACAACAGCACCTCTACAGTGACCATCCTTTCCAACCACTAGTTCTTGCACAATTCCCATTTCCATAAACATCTCTTCACATTGTCCTTGTGAAGAAGTACAAGATCTGCCTTTTTGATGGCTGCAGAGTTGCCCAATTCTGCTCTGTGAAATTCCCTCAGATCGGTCAAATACTCTTTTCTCCACCTGTTCCAAAAATGACAGAGCTTTTTTGTCAACCTTGTAGGTTTAGATACCTTATCTTTAGAGTCATCCAAGTTGTCAAGCTGATCGATATTTTGCGCTAACAAAGATAGCCGATATCCATGAATAACATGTGATGGTGTCAATACCTCACCTAACTCATCATATAAATACGTAAGGGGTCTAGAGTTCAAGGTACCCTCTATTTCAACCAAGACTGTTACCAGTTCATCCAATGTCAACATAGCATTTCCTTAGACCTTTCGCAAACAACGTTTCACACAACCAACCATTCTTTCAAAATAAGCACCTCTTCAAGGCGAACGTGGCAGGTTGAACCTCCATATTATTCTATTTGATTGCTGATATCTGCAAAAGTTACTGTCGATTGACAGTTTCCTTAGTAAATTTCCTGCAGCTTTGAATGTCTTGGCATTATCTGAATTGACAAGTTTAGGTGTGCCTCTCCTTGAACAAAATCTCCTAAAACAATATAAGAACGTTGTAGTATTCAAATCATTCACAAGCTCCAGATGTATTGCTCGTGTCACGCAACACGTAAAGAGTGCCAAATAAGCTTACTTCATTTCCCCCTTCTCTCCTTTGACGAACAATGGGCTTGCAAAGTCTATGCCTACATTAGCAAAGGGCCGGTCTTCATTTACTCTGAATCCAGGTAAACCTGCAGTTGGAGGTGGATTAATCAGATTTCCTTCCAATCTCTTACAAATATGGCATTTGTTTATTACCTTTTTCACCTGCTGTCTACCTTGTGGGACCCAATATTTTGATCTTACCTCAGCTAAAGTGGATCGAAGCTTATTATGATGAACCTTATGATGGCAATCAATTATTACTAAATCTGTAAACTCATTGCACTTTGGGAGAATAATGGGAAACTTAGACTGAAAATCTAAGTCAGACTCTCCTAATCATCCTTTACATACAAGTACTCCATTCTCACTCTGGATTCCTAGTTGTGTTGCCAAATTCTTATATCCTGATTCTTGCATCAGCTGGAACTGAGCTTGTTCAATCCATACCCTCTCTGCCTCTTCTATCTCTTCCACCCTCCTAAACGAGAATCATTTCCTAATCTCTTGCTCCTTAAATTCCTAATGAACCATTTGACAAAGGCCGTAACTCTGAGGAGTTTATTTAAACTTCCATATCTCTTTATGTTGATCAAGTTGCCTATTTGGATTTGCTCTTCTTCTATGGCTAACAACACATTTGCCTTTCTTCTCTCTATGCCCACTTCATTAGAATTCTCTGGCAAAAATCTTTCTGTCAAATGCTCTCTCCTCTTTCTCAGCCACTGGGGACCCTCCCACCAAAGTTGGGTACTCTTCAGGTAGCTAGCAGTTACCCCCCTGGAGCCTAAGTCAGCTGGGTTCTTAATTCCAGACACATGCCCCCAGTTCTCCTTCTGTGATACAGATAGGATCATATTTACTCTGTGCTGGACGAACTGTTTCCACTCTCCATTGTTATAGATCCAAAAGAGAGCCGTTTTGCTGTCCAGCCAATAGTTTGCACTATCTATCTTAATTTTCAGGCTGAAGGCATCCATCACAGTTTTCATTAATATGGCTAACACTCTGGCTGACATTAGCTCAAGGCAAGGAATACTAAGGGTCTTCAAGGGTGCTACCCTAGTCTTGGCAGTGAGGAGCTCAGTGTGAATATGGTTGGAAGTATTGCACACTAGATATACCATGGAACAATAGGCCTTTTTGCTGGCATCTGCAAACCCATGCAACTCATAAGTAATGATGTCAGTCTCAATTATATTGTCCAGCATACACCTAGAAATGGCAATAGATCTAGTTTCCAGCAAATCTTTCAACCAAGCTTTACATCTAATACTCTTATCCTCTGGGAGTGGATCATCCCAACCCAACTTTTCAACACACAATTCCTGGAAAATAATCTTGGCTGTTACTGATATTGGGCTAATCAATCCTAGTGGATCAAACACTGAAGCTATTATACTCAGAATCCCTCTTTTAGTTGGCCTTGAGTTACTCTCAGTCTCTCTTCCTACATTGCTTAAATCAGACTCTAGCCTGTCAGTTGCATTGTCCGAGATTAATCCTAGAACCTTGGTCTTTCCTTTCTCTGCTAGTTGCACTCCAAGGGTTTCCTTAGTATATGACTGTTCTTCAGTCTTGGGGTCAATCCCACTCTCTTTCGGCTTAATCTCTTTAGCCAGTTCCACATTATTTGTCTTCCACCTCCTCAATGTGAATCCACCTTCCTTCAATCTCTCTTTGGCATTCCTATACAGAGAAAGGGCTTCCTCGGTATCCTTGCAACTAACCACTAGGTCGTCTACAAAAAATTCTCCCAACAACTTCTCTACAAACTTTGGGTCCTTCTCTGTGTATTTGCTAATATGGTGATGTAGTACACAGTTCAGAAGAAAAGGCGATGAATTACATCAAAAAACTACTCTATTGAATCTGTAGACTACTACCTCTGGATCCGCTGGATTAATATTTTTTAGCCACAAGAAACGCAAACAATCAAGCTCAGGGGGGTGGATTTCGATATTCAGGAAGGCCTTTTCTATGTCCCCCACCAAATCGACCGAGTTACATCTAAATCTGAGAAGTACATCAAAGATCAAAGGAGTAAGTCCTGGGCCTACATGAAGGCAATCATTTAAAGATACTCCTGATTTTCTGTCCTTACAAGAGGCATCGTACATAATATGGACCTTAGTGGTCTCAGCATCCTCCTTTATCACAGCCCTATGGGGGAGGTAATGAATTGCCTTGGCAGGTTCAAGCTCAGATACCTGCTCAATAATACCATCCTTAGCCTGTTGTTGAATAATTTCATCATACTTCTCCAATATCTTAGGATTCTGCTTCAACTTCTTAACCTGGCAATTCAATCGTAACATTCTCAAATTATAATTAGACGGTAAGAGTTTATGCCCTGCCTTCCAAGGAAGACCAACAGAATAACGTTTACCTGTAAAGGAAATACCATCAAGAGTTGCTTCATGTACCTGGTCTTTTTCCCTAATGCCAATGCTGTCTAGATCCCACAGCTTGTTTATATTTGAATCAATTTCAACTGGATCATTCTGAATAGTTACTCGCATGGCATTAACTACAAGGTTAGCATCACAATCAGCAGAGGAAGTTGAATTCTTACCTTTGAGAGGTCCTGACAACACCTATCCAAGGCTCGTTATCACAGCAACTGGCTCTTCAGGCCCCCCTCGTATTGATTCATCTTCTTGAAAGGCCCATAAGAAGTCAGACCCAATCAGGATATCTATTTCCTACGAACTGCTACTCCTGCAAACGTCTGAAAACCATATATTATGCAAGTGCTTAAATTCCTTCTTTACAAGCTCTGTATGGATGTTCTGAATAGAAGAAATATCTTTAACTACATAAGCAGTACATTCTTTCCTCTTTTACTCACAGGTCCAAGAGACAACTCAACCACATCTCTACAGGCAATGCAACCTCTCTACTTCCAAATGCTTTCATACCAAGTCTCTGCACTCCAAGGGTTTCCTTAGTATATGACTGTTCTTCAGTCTTGGGGTCAATCCCACTCTCTTTCTGCTTAATCTCTTTAGCCAGTTCCACATTATTTGTCTTCCACCTCCTCAATGTGAATCCACCTTCCTTCAATCTCTCTTTGGCATTCCTATACAGAGAAAGGGCTTCCTCGGTATCCTTGCAACTAACCACTAGGTCGTCTACAAAAAATCCTCCCAACAACTTCTCTACAAACTTTGGGTCCTTCTCTGTGTATTTGCTAATATGGTGACGTAGTACACAGTTCAGAAGAAAAGTAACCTTAAGGCTTTGCTTAAAATGGTATAAATACCCACACCCTCCAACAACCTTGAGGCTTGGCGTAAATTCTTTCCTCATTAATAATTGATTACCCAAAACCCTCCACACAATCGTAGTTAAACTTTCCAATTCAATTTGATTCCCAAAACCCTCCAAACCAACGTAATTGGCCAAATTCTTCATAACAAAATTTTACCAAACCTCTTACAATTGGGTTATAAACAAAAAATTTTTTCTTTTTTTTAATAGGATTTTTTAACAATTATAACCATTTATTTCCAGGTGAAATTAGGAAAAATAAAAATATTTTTAAAAATTTTAAAATTTTGAATAAAGCAAATAGAAAACCCTAAAATAAAAGTCTCCTTTAGAAAATTTAAATTGGAATTAGATTTTCAATTTTTAAATGGAAAACGAAGTCAATTATAAAAATTTGAATTTAAATCTAAATTTAATTTAAAATAAATTTAAGAATTTTAATTTAAATTATTTTCCAAAATTTAAAAGTCCAATTGGTCATTGCGAAATGGTTTCCAATAATTTACTACCAAATTTCTCCAAATTCCAAAAAATAAAGGTTTTGCAATTCTTTATACCAATTCCCAACATTTCAAAATTTCAAAGCAATTTGAAAATATTTGGCTTAAAAAATTTGAAATAATCAAAAAATAATTAACTTATGCAAATTTTAAAATTAATCAAATAGTAAATATTGCAAGCAAATTTAACAAAATAAATTATTTGGAAATGGTCGATGTGTTTAATTAAATTAAATAACTTTTAAACTGCAATTGGTTAATTTTAAATTACAAAAATTTCCACAACATTTTAAAAATTTTTTTTTACAATTTTAAACTACATAAATTTCCCAATAAATTTCCCAAATTAATTTTTAATAATAGAAAATTTGTTTAAAACCCAAATTTGGAAGAAGCTACCCAATTTTAATTTTTGCTAATAAATTAATGTTAATCACACTAGCCTTAATGCAGTTTTATAAATATGTAGTTTCCATAAATTTTATGGGCCCGAATCTCTAAATATTTAAAGTTTTTACAAAAATCCTGACAAACAAATTTTATAAAATGCCAAACCGAAACAAATTTTTCTAAAAATAAAAACGGAAGGATTCCAAAAACAGGATTTAAAACAAAGTAATTTTCAAAAGAACTTTTCAAGAAATTTCATAAAATATGGAATATTAAATTTAAAGTTTTAAAATTTTAACAAAATCCAAAAAATTAAAAAATTAGTTCATAACATTATTTAAATTTTTAAATCCAAAAATCGTTATCTAAAATCATTAACTTCCCACTGGAAGACTAACGGGCCAAACTTTCCCATATTTCAATTTTTAATTGCAACTCTTCCTTAAACAACAATTTCTTACAAACAAATTTTTTATTACAAAAGCTCTTGTACCCAAATTTGTATTATTTATTTCCCAAATTTTCCAAACAAAGTTGTTTTCAATTTTTTTTTCCAAATTCCTTAACACAACACTTTTAAACATAATTTTTAATTCTTTTTTTGTTCTGCCAGGAGCTTTTTACACCAATACTGTTCACAACTAGAATGAGTTTTGGTTTTTCCTGAATTTTGTGGTTTGGCCAAATGCGTTCCAATTCCTTAACAACAACCCTAAACTTTTTGAATCTTAACCCTCGTTTTTATTTTTTCTCAAACCCTTTATGGCCCTCAATTTCTTTATTCAAATTATTGCTTATTTTATGAAATTTTCAACATTTCCAACCCATTCTTCACAAGCGAAATTTTCCTTTTTTAATTTTTTAACAATTCCTACTTCTTTCCCTGTTTAGCTCCTCTGTCCAAATTCCAATGAATTATTTTCCAAAATCCTTTATTAAACTCTTGATTTAAATTTATTTAATTGGTCCATTAAGCCTGAATTCAATTTTCCTACAAATTTATTCCTTTAACTTTTAAACAATATTCCAGGCTTATATCCCTTTTGTCTCCCCTAAAGAATTACTAAATTTTTAAATGTATGCTTAATTTTCTTAATGCTTTCTCTTATCATCAAGGTATTTCACATAATTAAATCTTTCAAAAATGTATCACCTATACCTTTCTTGGGTAGAATAAGCAAATTATATGGATTTATTCTGTCCTAATTTTGTTTGCGTGTCCTTCAAAAGAATTCTTGGCTCCTGACGGAAAGTTGTAACCTGGAAGGCAAATTTCTTGATAAAATTTGAATCTTCTTAAAATTGGGTTTTTATTTTTTTAAAGTTTTTAGCGGTCAAACCAAATGGGAATAAACTGGTTTCTAATTTTAAATTTTCCACCCAAAACCGAATTTGAAATCTTAATTTGATTCCAAGATCTTCATAAAATTCAATTTTTCCAAGGCGTTACTTCCCAAATTAACCAATCATAGTTTTGACCAAATCGTTTATACTTTGATTTGAATTAAGCTAAAAAGGGCCAATTTTTGCTATCTTGACCTTTTGAAATCTATCTCATAAATTTTGGAAAATTTTTGCAACCTTCTAAATTTTCAAAAATTTCGAAACTTTTGGAACCAAACATCCCCATCTTCGCAACTTAATCACTTAAAAAAGAAACATTCAATACTGAACTTTTTCTTAAAAATCCTTTTAAAAAAGAATTTAAAAATTTTTACCTACAATTGTTTGACCATAATTCTGGCAAAATAATTTTCAAAAATTTTAACAAATGGACCATTACTTTTAACATTACCAAAAATTTTTGGCGATGGTAATAAAAGTAAATTTTGTTTTAACTTCGAAAATGTGTGTTAAAATATCGTAAAGGGAAATGTTTCAAATTTCGAAAAAGCCTTCCATTTCAAATTTAAAATGGTTTGCATAAGAAATGACAACATAGGAATTTAATTGGATTTTCCAATTCGGATGTTAAATTTAAAATAAGTTTAAAGAAAGATTTTGGATGTGGATCAATTAAATAACTTTTAGGAAATTCAAAGGATTCCAATTAACCAAAAAGGTAAATTTAAATTCAAAAATCAAGTGAATAAACCTTTCAATTTAAATCAAGAAAGCAAATTTATTGATAAATTCATTTAAAATGTTATAATTAAAATATCAAAAGGAATAAATTGTTAATTATATCAAAGCAATTGCATATTAAAAAGTTCAACCAATGAAAAAAATTTTTAAGAAAATTTTATTCAAATCCAAAGTGTTAGTCAATTCTACTAAAGAAAATCAGGTTAGGAAACAATTAAGACCGGACAAAATTATTTTTAGAAATCAAAGTTGATTGCCTTTGCCATTGAATTTGATTGTAATTACCCTGGGCAACCTGAGACTTTAGGAATCTACACCCTGAATTGTTAAAACATTAAAGTTAAGCAAATTAAATTAATTTGAAATAACTGTTAATCCTCCTCAGATTTTTTTGGTACCTTAAAGCCTTTGAGGCTTAAAATCTTTTTAAAATCTGAAAAATTCCCATTTGTTGGAAACTCAACAAATTCTTTCAATTGCCATGAAAATGGCCATTTTTCCAAATACTGGTTGGAAGACGAATTCTTTTGCCCTACTTGGAAAGATTTGTTCAAAAGGAGTTTCAATGGAACCAAAGGTTGTCTTAGTTTTCAAATTGCTTTAAATCCAAAATAAATTTGATTAACCATTGGTTATTGTCACCAAGGTGGTTGCTTTCAACAAGCACAGTAATGGATTGTCTTTAACAAAATGTTTCACAAATTTGGTTGTAAACACTGGATCACTTTGATAAACATACCTTTCCAATTTGTTTAAGGAACAAAAATCCAAGAATGTAATTTTTTCTAAACATTTTATAAAATTAAAAGTTAATTGTTTTTCTAATTCTGAATTCAATTTATCGTTAGTTTGAAATTTTCTAAGAGGATTCTTTACCGAACCACAAAATCTTTGGGGCTATTCCAAAAATAAAGAATGGCACAAGGAAAAATTTAACATTGAAATAAAATCCCTTTAAAGTAGTCTAACGATGCATTTGGAAAAAAAAATGTAAACAAAATTCCCAATCCTTCGATAAATTAAAATTAAATTTGGCAAATTAAAAAATTCAAAATTTAAAACATTTTGATTAAAATTGAAACATTTATAATCAATTTTTTCAGGGTTCTTTTTGAACAGCAATCATTTGTTTCAATTTCTTAATTTAAAATGAAAAGGGTAATTAAAAAATTTTCAATACCCAAAAATTTGGCCATGGACTTATTTGAATAAATTATTAAACAGATTAGTCGAATTAAAATAAAGATTTAAATTGAAAATAAATTATTTGTTTAAAATTTGTAAAGTTAAACTTTCAATAACTTAATTTGGCAGGCTACTTGGCCAAATGAAACAAGATTGAAACAATTTTTAAAACATTTGAATTCTTATTAAAAATTCCTTGGGACTTTCAATTTTTCATGATCCGTTGCTAATTTTTTGTTTTTCCAGTAAAGTTTAATTTTTTTGTAAAAAGTATTTCTTAGGAATTTGAAAACCTGTTATTTGCTTCTCGTACAGGGAAGCTCAGCTCCTGAAGCTTTGTTTTAAAATTTTTGAGCACATGCTCTTTGCCTAAAAGATTTATGGTGCCTTCCTCTGTTGCTTCCAAAATGCCCTCAATCAATGCTTTATCTTAATCGGTGCCAAAAGACTGCAGGTTCCTCAGGTTGCTATTGCCTCTTTTGCAAGCTTGCCAAAAGTAGATGAAGTCTGATTTTGTTTTATTTCTGTGTGCCATTATTGGGCCGGGGAACCATGGGTGATGTCTGTTGTCCCTTTTGACAAGAGAAAGATTCTGAAAAACAGTTTGTGTCAAGAAATAATCTGATATATTGAACATTGTATCAATTACAAGAGTCTTGCGATCTTCTCCTGCCTTACAGCAATATGGACTTACATAATTTATGGCAGTTTTGGTAAAGGTGGCAACATTTGCTTGCTTACCATGGTGAAGTAACATCTCTTGAATAAAATCTTGCTGCTGGTCAAATGCCATTGCTGCATTGTTTGACTCATCTTTGAACAATTCCATGATTATGGAGCTTATCTCATCCCTACCTTTGGAGTCATCCACTCCATAGTTTTGTTTGTAGTTTGAAACTTGTTTGTTATTTCACAGGGTCTCAATACGGGCTTCGCTTGCTCACGTGACTAATTAAATGGTACCAAAATTTATGTCATCACATAGAGTATCAAATTTTCGCAAAAGTCGGTCAGCTTCACCGTTAAAAGTGCTGCCTTTTTTTGGCTACAATAGGTTGTTTGGTAGGGGGGTAAAAACGCCCCCCCCCCGTACAGATGTGAAATATTTTTTCATCCTGTAATTTTAGGATGGGCAAAGCCCCCCTTCTGTGCTGCTCTTGGCTTTGTGCCTGAGAATAGCATCTTTGGAAATGAAATTATAATAATAATAATATAATATAAATTTTATCTTGCATGACTCTTAGGCACATAAAATCCACAATTTAAAGGAGATTATTTGTTTCTTACCACTAAGTCTTGTTCACAAGTGTCAACGTCATAAAGATCTATCTCTGGGTCTATCTCGAAAGACAGCTTTCTTCTTGGACTGTCATCACCATCAGCTTCTTCAATCTTAATGCAGGTTGGAGAAAACTCTATCCGTTTTCTGTTCTCCATGCCGTCGCAGGCTTTGAATGAATAACCATTCCAATACCTGCCTCTGCAGGAGTTTTTCTATAGTTTGGATTAAAAGGCGGAAAATGGGAGTATAATCGAAGACTAAAGGAAATCGAAATTTGTAACAGAAGTTGTATCAAACAGCAAAGAATGAGAAATATGAATTTGTTAAATAAAAGTAGTATTTGTAGTCAGTGGCGGCTTAGAGGTGTATTAAAGGTATTAATACCTCTTTTTTGGGAAAGAAGGTTGAATTTTTTTCGTTTGTAAATTAAAAGTTTAATCAGTCACATTGGGCTGTTATCATATCAGATGAAAACCATCGACATCATCCCGTACCAAATGTATGAAACAACAAAGAAAAAACCATTAACTACCTATATTTGTATTAGACATGATAGTCACCACTTATCATGAAAAACCTTCGATATTTAGTTGGGCAATGTTTCGGGAGAGATCCGTCTCCCATCATCGGGCAATGGGAAATGTGGTTTTTTCCTATTTATTGCAAAAGTTTGATCGACCGGACCTGCAAGGAAGCATGGGAATTTTTGGCGCTCAATTTCTAAGATTTGTGGCGCCAAAATTGCGTTCGGTGCAACTTTTGACGTTATTCAATCAGACTTCTTGGATTGAGTAAGATACTTGATTGATAAAAGGAGTTGATAGAACTGAAAGAATGCTTTCTTTAACAAGTCTATTTTTCCAGTTCTTATCCTCATTTATTATCAATCACTGAAATGTTATCCCAATCCATCTGGTGTTTTTGCGTCCAACAGTGATTGGCAAGATCACTTTTGTCAATTCGACCATGGGTCACTTTTGATTTATGTTCTTTCAGCCTAGTTCCTGCCTCTCTTTTCGATTGTCCTATATATGATTTAGGACAATCTCTACATGGTATTTTGTATACTACGTTTGATTTTTCGAGATCGTCAACTTTGTCTTTTGGCCTTGAAAGCGACTTTTTAAGTGTATTAAGGGAATAAAAAGTACACCTTATATTTTGCTTAGACAAAGTTCCATGGATATTTTCACTTGTGCCTCTGATGTATGGTAGGTTCATAGAACATTTAGGCTCCTCGTTGTCAGCCTCAGTATTCTGTCTGGGCTTTGAGATTTTTCTCGTGACCTTGCATATATCTTCTTGTTTATATTCATTGGCCTTTAGAACACTTGAGATCCTTTTGTACTCGTTATCTAGATCATCAAGATTGCTTGTGATTGATTTTGCACTGTTGAAGAGGGAAGATATGACACTGTTTTTGACCCTGTCTAAGTGATGCGAGTTCACATTTAGGTATTGGTCAGTGTGAGTGGGTTTCCTGTACACTGATACAATTAGACTTTTATTGGCATTCCATTGAAAGAAAGCATTCACTCAGACCTATATTTGGTTTTCCTTATTTGAAGATAATCTGCTCTGATCACTTTTGACATAATTTCAACAAATTTTTAATGAGATTTTTAGTGAAGCGTGCTGTATTAGCCTTATCATAGTAATAGGAATGCAAAACCTGCATTGAATTGGATTATAATTGCAGATATTGCCGTCGTACCAATCGTCATTACAGTGGGGAAAAGGGAAGACTTTATGCTATGATTCGAGTAAGTAATTATGATGATGATAATAGTGGTGATAGGTATGATGATTATGATGATGATGTTGATTATGGTGATAATGGTGATGATGAAGTGAGAGAAAGGACAATGAAAATTTGCAGGTCACCTGTGGGAAAGCACAGAACAGAGAGAGCAATGAGGCAACCGAGAAAAACTTATGAGAAATGGACAAATGATATCAAGATTGGAAAGAAAAGGATATTGGAGATGATGAATGCCATAGAAAGGGAGAGAAAGAGAAATGCGCAACAGGAGGAAGATCGAAAGCTGGGTATAGGAATGGGGCAAGAAGAAGAAGAAGCAGTAGGCAAGAGAAGAGGGGTGAAGGAAGACGTATACAGAGAGGAAGAGATAGAGAATTAACGGATAGAAGCTGAGGAATTGGAGAAGTTGTTTCTTTGTGGAGATGCTGAGGAGTTTGAGCAGTCTTTTCACTCTGAAGATGCTGTAGAGACAGGAAATAGTGAAAACTGAACATTTTATATTAAATGGGAATAGCTTTATATATATTTTAATATTAGTTATTTGATTTTATTATTTGTTTTTGCATGAAACTTATACACACAAAAATGTATTTCACTGCTCACTTTCTGTTTGTTATTTTATTGGAAGATAAATATATTCAAAAATGAGATTTGTAAGCAATGGTAATAAAGTTGTAAGGAAGAGAGGGGGTTGGGATTTAGGAATTGCGGTAAAAAAAGAGTGTTGGAGAGGGGAAATTTAGGGATTGTGAGTGAAAAGTAAGAAGGCAAAGCACCCTTTTGTCTTTTTATTTATTTCTATGCATTATTGTTTAAATGGAAATTAATAGATGGAGTAATATAATGGAAAAATTCACTATGGTAATGAAGTTTGTTGGAGAAGGAGAACTTTAGGTTGTTGAGTAATGAAAAAAGTTTATTACGGCCAATAAGATTGGAGAAGAAAATCTTTGAGATAGTGAGAAAACAGTGAGAAGTTAGCTAATCCGGGAGTAGCACTTTTTCTTTCAATCATCTTGTTCATTTGTTAGTCTGCATTTTTTCCCCAATGGAAATAAATGGGGGACGTAAAGGGGGGAACAAAGATTCCTCTTTATTTGCTGAGCTATGTTTTATGACCATTCAGAGTTAGAAGGTATGAATAGGTAAATGAGGTAATAGCATGGCAATTTTGCATTTAGAAAATGCGAGATATTTTGGGAAAAACAGTTTTTTGGCAAAATATAGTTTCAACGTTTTGTTGCCATTTTAATTTCTTGAGCTGTCAATGAAAGAGGCAAGCTCTACAAGATTTTGTAATGTGCTAATCTTATCAATTTTGTTGTCTTTTTGGGTTCGAAAATCCAGCTATAGTCCTGGGTACGACGTTAAACTGCACCCTGGGGCTCCCTTGAGCAAGGCCAGTACCTCAAGCGCTCCGCGTGCCAGGGTTACGGTGAAGATGTTGGAAGCAGGACATCGGATGGCTACCTTGGCGGAAGAACCCCTTATGGGTCAACGGTTGGCGTTCTTCAGGATCTACAGTGTTCTACTGCGAGTTCGAAGAGGAGTTGGGTACCGTCGAACTTACCTCACCCTTTGAAATCAGCATGAGTAGAGTTAAAACAAATTCCATACAGGATCGGTCGGGGCCCGGGTTGACAACGGCTGCGTTTGCCACTGATGTGCCCCAGGGTGGCGGCGAA
Source organism: Chrysaora quinquecirrha (assembly GCA_014526335.1). Classification (NCBI taxonomy): domain Eukaryota; kingdom Metazoa; phylum Cnidaria; class Scyphozoa; order Semaeostomeae; family Pelagiidae; genus Chrysaora; species Chrysaora quinquecirrha. The sequence continues at coordinate 41,364 of JACTAT010000064.1, read as the reverse complement.
AAATGTGCTACTGGGTCACAACAACAACAACAACAGAACTTACCAAAGTCCAAATTCACGGTAGCACACTGGAAT
>JACTAT010000064.1:0-40789 GCA_014526335.1 Chrysaora quinquecirrha | reverse complement strand
ACAAATATGCGAGCTGAGGCTGAGCATATTCTTACAATATTCTTAAAAATTGGATGATTCTGAGCCTCAATATTCTTATAAACTTTATTCTTACAAAAAAAAAGAGTGTACGTATAAACTGTTTCTATGAATACTGTAGTAGGTTCCTTATAAAATATAAGGCTTAGGGACGTTTTAAGCAATGTAAAAGCAAATTCTGGAGAAATTCACCTCGTTTCAAATTGCCAGCAGAAAAAACAAAATGAACCTAAAATCGTAAAAACTCAGTTAAATAGAAAATTTTACTTTTGGTGATGTTTTAGCCTGCCTATCGTAGCTACTTTATTTATTCTTGATTTTTACCTTCTTTGGAACCTCGCTTAATATACTTATCAATTCATACTGTGATCTATCCTATTCTTTGATATAGATTTGATGCTCTTGAGGCGCCCATTGCTGAAAGAAGAATCGAACTGGAAGAAGCATTCAATTTCTATCAATTTCAACGAGATATTCAAGATGAACATGTAGGTATTCTTCCATTAATCAGAGTCCAGCTCACCAGTGCAATTTTATTTTCATTGAGCTACTTTTCTTGTTTTGAGTGTTAAGTCCAACTCGAACACTCCAGCTGGGATGATTGCCATCAGGTTCACCGGACGACCTTCCCAAAACTGCTCTCGGGTTTGCTGGGCGGCCTCTCGCAAATATTTTTCCGGAGCCGAAGCTTTAGTATTCCTCCATTTTATCATAGCAACACCTTCGAGGAGTCTAAAACAGAAAATTATGTTTCTTTCGAAATTTTATGTCACTCAATTTGAGTGTCATTTGTGTTTAAACGGGATCTTAACAGTGCAAGAGACGAGCTGTATCTACTTTTCAACAGATCCAGAACTGAGCCAGAAATGGTATCGATCCAAGAGATCCCGTGTAAACGGAAGACTGTCGAACTAAAACTGGTCCAGTTTTTCTTGTGTAAGCAGAATCTTAGAGGAAAAGAAAATGTTCCCGGTATAGACTTTATTTCTATTCGTTTTAGCTTTGGATTGAAGAAAAAGAACCTGTTCTACTGACACAGAACTTTGGAAACTCGTTACACGAAGTCCAGAGGCTCAAGAAACGACATCAGGTTTGCTGTAATTTTGAAAAGATTTTTTAATCGTCTTATTTACTACTTATTGTGGTCCGTTCAGAGTACTGGCTGCGAGCGAAATGAACCTTACTGGTTGCAGGGTACGAGGGGTGTGTCACGCCTTAAAAAAGGGCGTCATTTATGGGATTTATTGAAATTTTCAAGAATTTATATAGGGATTTCCTTGATTTTTTCTAGATATTTCGAAACTTGCCTTGCAAAGCTTCCTGTCAAAGTGACGGTTAAAATGACTGGATTTGGTCTCAAACACCTCAGTTTAAGATTATGTCTTTAAAGAACGCACGCACTTTTCCTTCAATCGTTTTCTAGCAAAGTCTTGCGCTGGCGAATTATTCTGTAAATGTGCAGTAGCTACAAAACTCGAGATTTTTAAGAGATTTACACGATTTATACGATTCAAAAGATTTTTACGATTTAGGGAGATTTGTGTACGAGATTTATGAAATGATACACCCCTCGGTAGGGTGCCTGATTTACCTGTTTAGGATGTCTGTGAGAAATGAAAATGTTATGCTGAATCACTCCATTACCAAAAACGCTAATTTAGGCATCTGTATTCCTGCTTCTTTTTAGTACCTTTTAAGCCCCTCCCCCGTCCAAGAAGCGCCTACCCAAAATTTTGAATTTTGTAATTAAATACTTCCTTCTGTTTTTACAGAATCTATGCAAAGAAATCGATGGGCATGAACCAATTATTACAGCATTATGTCAGCAAGGTGAAGAAATGGGTAACGAAAGTCATCCAAAGACAGAAGAGATATCAGATTTAAAAGATGGCCTAATTAAACATTTAGATCAGCTGAAAGAATCTTCTCATAATTATCAATTGAAGCTGGATGAATCGTTACTTGCTAGACAGGTATAGCTCTTAACGTGTTTAAATCTCTAATACAGTTATTGAAGAATTGTCAACGCCACAAATTCAGTGACTTCTCAACAACTTATCTATGACCCTTTAGGGTTACCCCCTTGAACAAACAAATGTTTCCGAATAAACCTTTTCAAAGAGGTCTCGGCCGACGTGACATTTTCTGGAAAATGGTGGATGTATTGAGTAAGGGAATGCTCCCCACGTGCAACGACCTTGATTGCAACCGCTTTAGGAGAGGTGGTACAGCAGATTTTACTTTTTATTCATGTATAATTGTAGACTAAGAGAGGAAATGAATCTGTGACATTTAATGTTATAAATATCTTTAAAAACTCGGGAAACAAGATGCATGTAACCCACAACCTGTCTCAAAACCTATGACTAAAATAACAGCTTGCTACATTTCTGGGCTATCTTGCCCAAACTTAACTCGCCAAGCTTTTGTCCTATTTGCCCAACTCTCTTTTGAGAATTCTAACTTCCCGTCAGCCTCCAGAAAACAAAGACGAAACAAGCCTTCAGTCTAGTTTAACCTAGTTGCTGCTCACAGACAATGTTCGTCTTTTTGTGTTGCGGATCGATGGAGCGATGGCAAGTGAACTTATGATGGCTGTGTGCAGGTTTAAAGGACTTTCTGTGGTTTCTAGAGAAATTTTCAGTGAATTTCAGGGTGATATATTTTTAAGAGCCAGGTATATCCACTCAATTCCTCTTGTAGATTGCTACTGTTGGGCGTTTTTTCATACGAATTTCAGGATGTGCTAATTTGGGTCACTTAAACAATTTTTCCCATCTGGGTCGATCATTTATGCTTCTTCTTTTCAACATTTCTCGCTAGCTTTTGAGAATGCAGAGCACTTGAATAATTTCATTACATTTCAATTACCATTTTAGTACTTCCATGATGCGGCAGAGGCAGAGTCCTGGATGAGCGAACAAGAGTTATATATGATTGGAGATGATCGAGGCAAAGATGAAATATCCGTTCAGAGTTTATTGAACAAACATATTGATTTAGAAAAGGCAGTTGAAGATTTCAAAGATGATATTCAAGATTTAAAAACAAGAGCCCATGATCTAGTTGCTGCTCAACATCCTGAAAGGTGAGCTGTAAAATTGTTGTTGAAATCATGAAGATGACAACAATGTTGTTTTTGATGATAATGATGTTTATGATGATGATTATGGCTGTGATTGTGATGATGATGATGATTATGAAGATTATGATGATGGTGGTGTTCACATGTTGGTGGTGATGATAAAGGTGATGGTGGTGATGATAGTGGCGATGATGAAGATTATCATAATGATTGTGATTGTGATGATGATGATGATGGTGATGATGATGATGATGATGTTACTACAATCAATCATTATAATACATTATACAACAACATACTACAATCATCAATATGCTACATCGTGCACTTACTACATCATACATTCTACTACATTATAACTACATTATACTGCATCATTAAACTACAATCAATCATTATACTACATCACTTTACTACAATCAATCATTATAATACAGGTGCTGTGGCGTCGTGGTGTAATCCAGCTGACTCGTGGTGTCAGAAGCTCAGTGTGGTTAGGGTTCGAGCCCAGCCACGGTAGCGTCACAGCCAGGGTCGAGGTCTCGATAAGTTAGCTACTACTGAGATCCTAGCGACTGGCGCTAAAACACCATTTCACCTTCAGTACATTATACAACAACATACTACAATCATCAATATGCTACATCGTGCATTTACTACATCATACATTCTACTCATTATTCTACATCATTAAACTACAATAAATCATTATACTACATCAGTTTACTACAATCAATCATTATAATAAATTATGCAACAACATACGACAATCATCAATATGCTACATCGTGCATTTGCTACATCATACATTCTACTACATTATAACTACATTATACTACATCATTAAACTACAATCAATCATTATACTACATCACTTTACTACAATCAATCATTATAATACATTATACAACAACATACTACAATCATCAATATGCTACATCGTGCACTTACTACATCATACATTCTACTACATTATAACTACATTATACTACATCATTAAACTACAATCAATCGTTATACTACATCACTTTACTACAATCAATCATTATTATAATACATTATACAACAACATACTACAATCATCAATATTCTACATCGTGCATTTGCTACATCATACATTCTACTACATTATAACTACATTATACTACATCATTAAACTACAATCAATCATTATACTACATCACTTTACTACAATCAATCATTATAATACATTATACAACAACATACTACAATCATCAATATGCTACATCGTGCACTTACTACATCATACATTCTACTACATTATAACTACATTATACTTCATCATTAAACTACAATCAATCATTATACTACATCACTTTACTACAATCAATCATTATAATACATTATACAACAACATACTACAATCATCAATATGCTACATCGTGCACTTACTACATCATACATTCTACTACATTATAACTACATTATACTACATCATTAAACTACAATCAATCATTATACTACATCACTTTACTACAATCTATCATTATAATACATTATACAACAACATACGACAATCATCAGTATGCTACATCGTGCATTTGCTACATCATACATTCTACTACATTATAACTACATGATACTACATCATTAAACTACAATCAATCATTATACTACATCACTTTACTACAATCTGTCATTATAATACATTATACAACAACATACGACAATCATCGGTATGCTACATCGTGCATTTGCTACATCATACATTCTACTACATTATAACTACATTATACTACATCATTAAACTACAATCAATCATTATACTACATCACTTTTACAATCAATCATTATAATACATTATACAACAACATACTACAATCATCAATATGCTACATCGTGCACTTACTACATCATACATTCTACTACATTATAACTACATTATACTTCATCATTAAACTACAATCAATCATTATACTACATCACTTTACTACAATCAATCATTATAATACATTATACAACAACATACTACAATCATCAATATGCTACATCGTGCACTTACTACATCATACATTCTACTACATTATAACTACATTATACTTCATCATTAAACTACAATCAATCATCATACTACATCACTTTACTACAATCAATCATTATGATACATTATATAACAACATACTACAATCATCAATATGCTACATCGTGCATTTGCTACATCATACATTCTACTACATTATAACTACATTATACTACATCCTTAAACTACAATCAATCATTATACTACATCACTTTACTACAATCTATCATTATAATGCATTATGCAACAACATACGACAATCATCAATATGCTACATCGTGCATTTGCTACATCATACATTCTACTACATTATAACTACATTATACTACATCATTAAACTACAATCAATCATTATACTACATCACTTTACTACAATCAATCATTATGATACATTATACAACAACATACTACAATCATCAATATGCTACATCGTGCACTTACTACATGATACATTCTACTACATTATAACTATACTTCATCATTAAACTACAATCAATCATTATACTACATCACTTTACTACAATCTATCATTATAATACATTATACAACAACATACGACAATCATCGGTATGCTACATCGTGCATTTGCTACATCATACATTCTACTACATTATAACTACATTATACTACATCATTAAACTACAATCAATCATTATACTACATCACTTTACTACAATCAATCATTATAATAAATTATGCAACAACATACGACAATCATCAATATGCTACATCGTGCATTTGCTACATCATACATTCTACTACATTATAACTACATTATACTACATCATTAAACTACAATCAATCATTATACTACATCACTTTACTACAATCAATCATTATAATACATTATACAACAACATACTACAATCATCAATATGCTACATCGTGCACTTACTACATCATACATTCTACTACATTATAACTACATTATACTACATCATTAAACTACAATCAATCGTTATACTACATCACTTTACTACAATCAATCATTATTATAATACATTATACAACAACATACTACAATCATCAATATTCTACATCGTGCATTTGCTACATCATACATTCTACTACATTATAACTACATTATACTACATCATTAAACTACAATCAATCATTATACTACATCACTTTACTACAATTAATCATTATAATAAATTATGCAACAACATACGACAATGATCAATATGCTGCATTGTGCATTTGCTACATCATACATTTCAACAGCGTCATAGATGGCTGGCATCCGTGGACTCAGCAACAGTAGAGCGCCAACAAGTTCTGTCCTGAGTGGTCCTCGTGCAGTCAACACAGCCCAGTCCTGTCCATCTCTGGATGTCACCACTCCAATTGTCTCTTGGTCTGCTGCGGCCTCTTCTTCCAGGTGCAGCGCCATGAATAATGATGTGGGCCAATGGAAAATCATCCGGATGACGCATGACATGCCCAAACCATCTCATCTTCTGGCTTTTGCTATTTCTAGTAACAGTTTCTGCCGGCCAGCCTGCCTTTCAACTTCTTCCAAGACTGAGATGTTAGTGCGCCGGTCGCGGTAAGTGATGCCCAGCAGTCTACGGAACACTTCAGTTCAAAAGCTTTTATCTTCCTTTCGATTTCTGCATTGTATGTCCACGCTTCACATCCATAAAGTAGCACAGAAGTAACAATGGCACGCAGCAGCCGAAGCTTAACAGCAAAGGAAATTTTCTTGTTTTTCCAAATTGTGCCAAGCCTGTTCAACGCGGAATGTGCCATGCCAAGTCTGATCTTCACTTCTGTAGTGGACTTGCCCAACTCATGCACTGTACAGCCAAGGTACTTGGATTGGCTAACCTGCTCCAACTCCGTATTTGCAACTTCAATTGGAGTTTGGATTGTAAAAGGTTTTGTACTCATCACCAGAAGTTTGCTCTTCTCAGCGCTAATTTCCATTCCAAAACTCTGTGAGACTTCATCCAGCTTTGTTGTTAAGTACCGGAGATCTTCTTCAGAGCCAGCTATCAAAGCGATATCATCAGCAAACCTGAGGTTTGTGATCTTTCTTCCTTGGATGGTAACTCCACCTCCAAATCCATCATGTGCTCTACTCATAATTTCTTCAAGGAATGCATTAAATAACATCGGTGACGGAATGCACCCTTGTCGGACACCAACTCCACACTTGAAAGAATCACTGCGACTGCTTCCAATCTGTACTGCACTTTCTGCTTCACTGTACAAGTTCTTCATGGCTCTTAGAAGCTCGGAATCAATGCCATGCTTTTCTAAGATTGCCCACAAAGCATCATGCCACACTCTATCGAATGCCTTCTTGTAATCAATGAAATTGTTATACACGTCCATCTGATGTTCAATATACTTTTCACCAGTTATTCTGAGATTGCATATTTGTTCACTTGTGCTTCTGTTCTTCCTGAAGCCTGCTTGCGCATCATCAAGAGTGCTTTCAATGGTGTTCTGAATTCTCTGTTTGATCACTCTGAGCATAACCTTGCTTGGGTGACTGATTAAACTTATTGTGCGGTAATCAGAGCACTTTTTGCTATTTTTCTTGGGAATTGGTACAAGAATGGATTTTGTCCAATCTTCTGGCCACTCACCAGTTTGCAAGATCTTGTTACACATAGAGTGAAGTACTTCTACCATTGCCTCTTTGCCATGCTTGATGAGTTCGCCTGTGATGTTATCAATTCCAGCTGATTTGTCATTCTTAAAACTTTTGATGGCACAATCGATTTCTGATTTAGTGATTTCAGGTGCTTCTTGACATGGTGCAGCCTGGTTCTTTAGTTCTTCCAAAATTATTTCATCTTTATCTGCTACATGATTGTACAAACTAGTGCAGTATTCTTTCCAACGTCCAAGTACTTGATGTGGGTCTGATAGAATCTCTCCATTCTCATTTTCAATTTACTGTGGCGGTGGCAACTCGAGGTACATCACATAGCTTCTTAACTGTGTCAAAAGCTTTCTTAGAATTTCTTATGATGTTTCCTTCAATTTCTTCACACTGAGCATCTATCCATTCTTCTCGTGCTTTCTTTACAGCCTTCTTTATTTCTTTGTTAGCTGTTTTATAATTTTCACGTTCTTTATAGCCTTGGTATCTTTTTCCTTTCAGTTTTCTTCTTTTTTCACATTTATCAACAATTTTACTGGTTATCCAAGGCTTGTTATTTTGCTTCTTCTTTCCAAGGATTTTCATAGCCGCATCGTTAACTTCTTTCGTGAACTGTTTACTCTGTTCCTGAATGTTGTCAATGAATAGCAAGGGTGCAAATCTGCCTCCTATCTCAGATCTGAACTGTTCAGAAACTGCTGGATCCAGAAGCTTCTTCACATCATATCTGAATCTGGATGTGGTTTTTCCCGCTTGCTTACGGATTTTAATTCTGAATGCCATCATCAGAAGCTCGTGATCACTTCCTACATCAGCGCCTGGATAAACTCTGGTTGCACTTCCTAAAATACTTGTTCTCATGCTCTTGCTGGCCATAATGTAGTCAATTTGGTAATGATCCACTCCATTTGGTGCGTGCCAAGTGAGTATTCGTGACTTTTTGTGAGGAAATAACGTGTTTGTCACCACAAGATTGTATTTCGTAGCAAATGCTATTGCCATTGCACCTCTTGCATTAGTCCTGTATAGACCAAACTTTCCAAACATTGCCTTTATGATCACCATATGAATCTCCACCAATTTGACTATTCCAGTCACCTTGCACAATTAGGAAGTCTCTTTTTTCATACACTGTACTACATCATACATTCTAGTACATATTACTACTTCATTATACTACAACCAATCATTATAATACATTATACAACATCATACTACAATCATCATTATACAACATCATACATTGTACTATATCATACATTCTGCAACATAATACTACATCATTATACTACAAACAAACATTATACTACACTATATTACATTATACTACATCATACACTGTACTACATCATACATTCTAGTACATATTACTACTTCATTATGCTACAACCAATCATTATAATACATCATACTACAATCATCATTATACAACATCATACATTGTACTACATCATACATTCTACAACATAATACTACACCATTATACTACAAACAAAAACATTATACTACATTATACTTCATCATACTACAATCATCATCATACTACATCACACATTCTACTAAGTCATACATTCTACTACATTATGCTACATCATTATACTACAGGTAATGATAACTCTGTGCTATAAATTAAAACGCTAAACAACTGTAACTTTCTTGACACGATTATTTGATTACAAAATCATTAAAACACTCTGGATCCTCTATTACCTTTCAAACGTGCATTTCCTTTACAATGGGCTATTGATATTTCCCTTCGTTTAATAGTAATGGAGGAAAAAACTGACAAACACAGCACAATTCAGCTATTTCATTCAATCATAAAAGGCTCAGCAAAGTTTAAAAACTTAGCCTCTGATAAATATTTCATCTTTACTTTTATTTCTGTCATTTTTGTTGCTATTAAAATTATTCTTGCTGCTATTTTTGCTTGCAACGTTATTCTTGTCTTGATTACTTTATAGTTATTTACTCTAACGTTATTGCTAACGATATAATTTTTTATCATTCATTAAGTCCCTCAGTAATGTACATCAGTCTCTTATAATGATATATTAAATGAAAGATGATGTTCTGTCATCATTGGGACATTCGTCGTTCTCTAAAAGTGCCTATCATGACGTTGTCTTAGTTACAGTATCACTTTTCGTTGCTATTATTTTACCACATCTATTCTCTACTTATTATCATCATCGATATCAATATCTTTCAGTGTTATCGATTATTATTATTATCATATTTACTACAACTGTTTGATTAAAATTTCATTTTTTCTACCATAAATATTATGATCATCAATGTAATTTTAGTATTTCTTTTTTAATTTTTTTAATTTTGCTTTTATCGTTTTAACTATTCTTAGTTCTAATACTGCCATAATCATTAATACCTTTATTATTTTCGCTGTCACTTTTATCGCTATCAGTATCTTTTTCAGTATTAACCTGTTTTTTTGTTGTTGTCATTATTGTTGTCCTTATTCTTAGTTTAATTACAACTATTGTTATTCTTTTTATTATCATCATTGTCATTATCTTTATCAATATCATTTTTGTTTTTATTGTACTTAATTCGATGCTCTTAGTACTTCTGTTATTAAACTAATGAATATTATTCTTACTATTCATGTCATTATTGCTATTTTCATTCGCAGGTTTGTTTTATGATCATTACTCTAGCTAATTTCATCCTTATAAATATAATATCAATTTTATGAACATAAATTTTAATTGTTTTAAAACTATTATTATAATATTATTACGATTTTTTTCCTTATAAGTATTTTTATCATCATTGTCATCATTATTGTTATTGTTTTCTTGCATATTCATACTCTGTGTATTCATCAATATTATATTTCAATCATATTTTTCTAAACCTTCATGTCATCATCACTATCATCTGATATCACAGTAATTTCGTGGATCACTAGAGCCACCTGTGGAATATAAATAAGCGGTGGCAGATTTTGTTTTCTTGCAAAACTCATACGAGCTCTCTTTTTTGGTTGCTCTTCATTGTCGTTTTTATTCTTCTTTCTTTTCCCTCCAGTACCTGCAAAATATTGAGAATTATCATTAGAATTAGTAATTTCACTAGTAAAATCAAAAGCAATACCTACCTGATCTTCTTCAGACACTGAACCTGAGGAATCATTGTTTGATTCACTGAAGCCATCATCGTGCACTAGATCATAACCAGTGTTCTTCCTGCTTCTGAGCTTGTATCTGGTTTGTTCATAAGGCTTTATTTCATCCTTTGAACGTTCTCTTCTAGTGCATTTTCTTTTGGGTTTATTTTCACTGTCATCCAGCAATTGGTCGTTGTTGTTGTTGATTACAAAGCCGAAGGACTTCAGGTCAGATTTGTGAAGACGATTGATGCGAACGAAAGGCTTTATTTGTTGGCACTGTTGTATGTTGGCTTCTGTATCACTACTCCTTTCCACTGATTGTTGTTCGTGTGACTCTTTTGCGTTAATCAATTCTGTTCTATCTCTTGCCTGATCAGTAATCGTAACGTTATCTTCGTCACAGCTACTATCCTCAATCTCTGCATAAATCTTCCCACGTTTCAAGCCTTTCTCTATCTCTGATACTGTGTAGAAATGAAGTAGCGTATCGAAGTTCTTCGAAGATCTGCTGATTGTATTCATACTGTTATCTTTGATCATGTTGTCGATTTCCTTGATATCAGATTCGGAGATTTCGCTCTGGTTGCCATCAGGGGTAAAGCCATTTTCGTTAAATGGAGGGAGATTTTCCACAAATGCCTGCTCTATTTCCTCTTCCATGCCGCTGTTAAAGAATATCCAGTTGTTTGCTTCATTGTCTTCTTCTTCATCATCTTCTGCTACTTCTACATCTGCTCCTGTGTCTACTTTTTGGTCTTCGTCTACTACTTGTATATCTACTTTTTCATCTTCTTCGTCTTTTTCTGGTTCTTCTTCTTCTACTGCCTCTATATCTACTTCTATATCTACTTCTTCATTTTCTTCATCTTCTTCATCTGCTACTGCTTCTATTTCTATTGCTTCTGTATCTACTTCTTTGTCTTCCTCGTCTGTTTCTGGTTCTTCTTTTTCGTGTATTGTTTCTATGTCTACTTCTTCTATATCTACTTCCTCATCTTCTTCGTCTGTTTCTGGTTCTTTTTCTTCTTCTACTGCTTCTATATCTACTTCTTCGTCTTCCTCGTCTGTTTCTGCTTCTTCTTCTTCTACTGTTTCTGTATCTACTTCTTCATCATCCTCTTCATCTGCTACTTCTTCTACTTCTATTGCTTCTATATCTACTTCCTCATCTTCTTCGTCTGTTTCTGGTTCTTCTTCTTCTACTATTTCTATATCTACTTCTATATCTACTTCTTCATCTTCTTCATCTTCTTCATCTGCTACTTCTTCTATTTCTATTGCTTCTATACCTTCTTCTTCCTCTTTGTCTGTTTCTGGTTCTTCTTCTACAGCTTCTAGGTCTACTTCTTCTTCAACATCTTCGTCTGTTTCTGGTTCTACTTCTTCTTCTACTGCCTCTATATCTACCTCTTCGTCTACTTCGTCTGTTTCTGGTTCTTCTTTTTCGTGTACTGTTTCTATGTCTACTTCTTCTATACCTTCTTCTTTGTCTTTGTCTGTTTCTGGTTCTTCTTCTACTGCTTCTATGTCTACTTCTTTGTCTTCCTCGTCTGTTTCTGGTTCTTCTTTTTCGTGTACTGTTTCTTCTATGTCTACTTCTTCTATATCTACTTCTTCACCTTTTTCATCTGTTTCTTGTTCTTCATCTTCTTCCACTATTTCTATATCTACTTCTTCTTCGTCATCTTCTTCACCTACTACTTCTTCCACTTCCATTGCTTCCACATCTATTTCTTCATCTTCATCACCTATTATTGATTCTTTTTCTGCTGCTTCTATATCTATTTCTTCATCGTCTTCTGCTTCTTCATCTTGTTCTTCTCTTGCTTCTATATCTACTTCTACATCTTCTTCATCATCATCATGATCTTCTTCTTCTTTTTCTAATTCTACTTTGTTATCTTCCTCGCTTGCTTCTGCTTCTTCGTCTTCTGGTTCTTCTTCTTCTGCTTCGTCATCGGCATCATATTCCTCCTCTTTTGCATCCTCTTCATTGCTCTGTTCTTCATCTTCATTTCTTTGTGTGCTGCTGTTAGAAACGACAGGAATTCGTCCCCCTTTCTCTGTTAAGAGGGAACGATGCTCTGTGCAAATATTTCTGACGATATTTCTTTCTTCTGAATCATCTTCTGAATCATATCCACCAACTTCGACTTCCTCTTGGAAGCCATTTTGGTCTTCTAAGAGTTCTCCATCTTCTGTTTTGAAGAAGGAAATCTGACTGGCACAATTTCCTTCTTCAAAACCATCAGCACCATAGTCTTCTTCAGTGCCATTGTCCTCTAGCTCTTCGATTTTAATTTCTTTCTTTGGACTTCCTTGATCTTCCAATAGCTCTCCTTCTTCTGGTTTGAAGAAGAATAGCTGCTGGGACCAACCATCATTGCCTATGAAAGTGTCTTCTTCCAGTTCATCAGCTTCATCATGATTTCTTGCATATCCTTCTTCCACTCTACTTTTTCCAAGCTCCACAATGCTTTCTGTATCTTGGGAATACGAAAGCTCTGTGGTAGAAGCATTTCTCAGGATGTTTTGCACCTCTAAATCTTCAGCATCAAATTCATCTTGACCTGATCCTTGAGATGAATTTTCTTCTTCTCCCGAAAAAGAAAACCCTTGTCTGCAAACATTGTTACTGATTTCTTCTTGATCATTTGCCCTGTAGAAAACGTCTGATCTTTCATCTTCGATTAGTTCGTGATTGTTGTTTTCTTCAATACTTGTATCTAAAACAATAAAGAAACATCCTTCGCCATCAGAGCAAACACATTCATTTGCATCTTCGTCTGTGTCACAGGCCAGAATGGGAATGAATTTCCTTTCATCTTCTTCAAAGGATCTACCGTCTTCGCGTTCTTGTTCTTCTTCGTCTTTTTTCTCTTCTTCATCTTGTTCATCATCTTCTCTTTCCACGTTTTCGACTTCCTCTTTTACTTCGTCGATGTCTTTCTCTTTTTCTATATCTTCTTCTACGTATTCTTCTTCTTTTTCTTCCTCGTCTTCTTCATGTTCCTCTGTTTCTTCTATTAGTTTTTCTACTTTTTCTTTTTCCTCTACTTCTTCTTCGTCCCTTTCTTCTTTTACATCTTCGTCATCTTCTTTTTCCTGTTTCTCTTTCTCTGCCCTCATGAGATTTCCATCTTCCTTCTTTCTCTTACGTACCTCCTTTCTTTCCCACATGCATTCTCCATCATCATCAATAATACCTAAAATTACCTTTTTCTTGGATTTTCTTCTTCATCTTCTTCACAATACCAGCTGTAACTTCTTCTTTCCATCATGCCAATTCTTTCTTCTTCTTCACGATATAAATTCAAAATAAAATGACTTACCTCATCTTGAACCTCTTGTCCAGGTGGGCTTTCTGCAAAACCCTGAGAATGAAGAATAAAATGATTTTATTACGGATTTTCTTGTATAAAGTTTATATTAACATTATTCATAGTATCTATACCTTGCCATGTTTACGCCGCTTTACAGCAAGGAAACGAAATATGGTGTTGCATGCCCTTATATCCCAATATAACAAGTTTATCCCTTAACAAAATTTTGGCAATTTTCATAATGCGCATTTAAACTCCAGTTTGCATGGCATGATATCAATCCTTTCAGGGTTACATTAGTTACACTCTTGGTAGACTTGGACTGGTAGCTTGTTTTGTAGCGGAATCGAGGCTGCTAATGCCATAGCAACTTTAACGGTTTTTTGGTCGTCTTCTCCCTTCCTTTCCCCTGCCAAATCTTAGGCCATTTTGGCGTTGTTTTTGTTTTGAAACTTTCAAATAAAAATCCGAATTTTTCGAAAAATGTATTTAAATAACGCTACTGAGGTTTCTTTTTTGATAAAGTAAATTTCTTTAGGGATATTTCGGGTTGTTTGTATGTTTTCGCTTTATGATATTTTTTAAGAAACTTGTGGTGCTCCGCGCTTTTAGTCGAAGGACTTTATTCGAAAAAAAGGATTCGATCTAACGAACTTTTCCTCCGGCAAAGTTTGTTTACTTCTTCAGTTTCTATCGAAATCTGATATATTTGGCTTTTTTTGGCTTGAAAATCTAATATCTCGCGATAAAATGAAGAAAATAACTTCAGGAAAGATTGTTACTTTATCGCTGGAAAGATTGAGCTTAATTGGATGGGAAAATGGAAAAATAATCGGAAAATTTAATACCTGGTTTTTCTCTGCTGATCGAAAAACCATCGGAGACAACATTCCGCTTTGTTGAGAGTACATTTTCGAAGATTTACGATGATCGCAAAAGAAAACAAGCTACCGCAAGATGTGATCGCTCGGAATGAATAAAAATTCACAAAGATTTTCGCCTGGCAACCCCTTTTATAGGGTAACTACGGGGTACTATGGATACGATTGTGACGTCGAGATGATTGGCGTAGACCAAGAGGATTGTGGGCTCAAGTTAACATGGAAACAATGTAAACATTCAAATAGTGTGAATTCTGCGATGTATTTCAAACATTGAGAAAAAATGAAATTAATTCTTATTTAGAAACACATTTAATGAAGTATATTGAATACGTGATGCAGGTGTTTTGGACTTATAAGAGATATTTTTTCTAAAAAGATCAATCAAGAAATAAAATCTACGGTTCAGCAGCAGTTTTGGGGTCCCTAGTTACCAGTATTGTTAAGTCTATGTGGCCTAGTGAAATATTGGGGGCTGCCGCCCCCAAATACCCGCTTTAACAGTGTGCACGCTGCAAATTAACACAAATCTTACCTGCATTGACGAAAACTGTTCATGAAAAGGATTTTTTGAGTTAAAGAGTTCAAAAGGATTTTTTGAGTTCTTTCTGCCCACGCTATTTCGAACGATATCAAACTACAGGTCGATCACAATAATACAGGTAACTAGGGACCCCTAAACTGCATTCTTACCAAATCTACTTGCGATTGGTGAATCTTACATAAGTGATATAACCCGGGATTTACATGTCTTGTGGATGGACGAGGATGTGCCGCGTAGATTTTACAAACCCTATAATGAGCGGAATGTGAAAGCAGTGAGACTTTCTAGGCCTAATAGGCCCGGGGGCGATATAATTAGGCCGCGGCGTTGCTAAGAATGTTGGAGAAATGCACACTTTTTTTTATAAAGAACCACTTTATAAGGAACCTATATGTAGAAGGCCCGAAAATTTAAAGAGCTTATAGCTACTACGAAAGAGAAAATCATTAAGGAACTTCTATGTCGAATGCTTTTATCACTACAAATAACCAAGAATTAGAAAGCCGGTTCCATCCATTTGCAGTCGAAAATTACATGAATCGTACGTTAACGCGTTTATCAAAAGTTTCCTTGAGTAGTCTCGAGCTTTTGCTTACATGCAAGTGACTCTCTATTATTGTTATTACACTGAATGTGCTAAAATTAAGGAACTATTAAGGAACTTTTGGAACTACAATTGTCTCAAAAGAGGTTCAAGAATAAGGAACTTTAAGAACTAGGCCTTGAGGTAGGTTCCTTATAAATAAAAAAGCGTGTAGATACGAAACTTACCAATGCTAACCCTCTGACCCCACTAAACTGGTGAGATTTAGTCTAATCTTTACCATGCAGCAAAATTGAGAACATGTTTGATGATGTTCAAGATGTTGTCCAATTTATTTCCTACTTAAATGCAAGTGAGACGATCAAAACCCGACTTGAAAAGAAAATAATAGAGATATCCTGATCCATATAATTGAAAAATCAAGAATATAAAGACAGGTAAAGACAGCAACATTTTATTTTGCTCTGTTTCTGTTTCTTGCCTGGCAACAGAAAAATTGACCCAAATATCGAAATAGATGCTGTTGGGTTTGTCTCGTCTTTATTTTTGTTCTTTTTCTATTTTAATAATAATAAGCTCATAATAATAATATGATATAATGAGGGATAAGGAGGCCATTGGCCTATAAAACCCTTTAGCGTTTATTAGTCACAGTTGTACTTCTGGTTTCCACAGAAATCGTCATATAATTTTTCAAACTCCACAACTGATTTCGCATTTATTACTGTTGCTGGCAAATTATTCCATTCGTTTATTTTTCTGTTCGAAAAATAAATCTTCCTAATGTTCAACGATGAAGCAAATTTGAAAATCTTCAGATTGTGTCCTCTTGTAATTCACATTCAGCCATCCAGTTTTATGATTTTAGAATACATCTGTGTACCAAGTGTCAAGCTAGTTCGATTCTATAACCATTTTTAAGGTATTTTAAGCATAAATCGGACCCAACTCTAGGGAATTTTTGAAGAAAAACCCACCCATATGAGGGGCACAAACCTGTAAGCCAACATTTGGATGTACCCCCCCTCGGAATATGCTACATCGTGCATTTGCTACATCATACATTCTACTACATTATAACTACATTATACTACATCATTAAACTACAATCAATCATTATACTACATCACTTTACTACAATCAATCATTATAATACATTATACAACAACATACTACAATCATCAATATGCTACATCGTGCACTTACTACATCATACATTCTACTACATTATAACTACATTATACTGCATCATTAAACTACAATCAATCATTATACTACATCACTTTACTACAATCAATCATTATAATACAGGTGCTGTGGCGTCGTGGTGTAATCCAGCTGACTCGTGGTGTCAGAAGCTCAGTGTGGTTAGGGTTCGAGCCCAGCCACGGTAGCGTCACAGCCAGGGTCGAGGTCTCGATAAGTTAGCCTACTACTGAGATCCTAGCGACTGGCGCTAAAACACCATTTCACCTTCAGTACATTATACAACAACATACTACAATCATCAATATGCTACATCGTGCATTTACTACATCATACATTCTACTCATTATTCTACATCATTAAACTACAATAAATCATTATACTACATCAGTTTACTACAATCAATCATTATAATAAATTATGCAACAACATACGACAATCATCAATATGCTACATCGTGCATTTGCTACATCATACATTCTACTACATTATAACTACATTATACTACATCATTAAACTACAATCAATCATTATACTACATCACTTTACTACAATCAATCATTATAATACATTATACAACAACATACTACAATCATCAATATGCTACATCGTGCACTTACTACATCATACATTCTACTACATTATAACTACATTATACTACATCATTAAACTACAATCAATCGTTATACTACATCACTTTACTACAATCAATCATTATTATAATACATTATACAACAACATACTACAATCATCAATATTCTACATCGTGCATTTGCTACATCATACATTCTACTACATTATAACTACATTATACTACATCATTAAACTACAATCAATCATTATACTACATCACTTTACTACAATCAATCATTATAATACATTATACAACAACATACTACAATCATCAATATGCTACATCGTGCACTTACTACATCATACATTCTACTACATTATAACTACATTATACTTCATCATTAAACTACAATCAATCATTATACTACATCACTTTACTACAATCAATCATTATAATACATTATACAACAACATACTACAATCATCAATATGCTACATCGTGCACTTACTACATCATACATTCTACTACATTATAACTACATTATACTACATCATTAAACTACAATCAATCATTATACTACATCACTTTACTACAATCTATCATTATAATACATTATACAACAACATACGACAATCATCAGTATGCTACATCGTGCATTTGCTACATCATACATTCTACTACATTATAACTACATGATACTACATCATTAAACTACAATCAATCATTATACTACATCACTTTACTACAATCTGTCATTATAATACATTATACAACAACATACGACAATCATCGGTATGCTACATCGTGCATTTGCTACATCATACATTCTACTACATTATAACTACATTATACTACATCATTAAACTACAATCAATCATTATACTACATCACTTTACTACAATCAATCATTATAATACATTATACAACAACATACTACAATCATCAATATGCTACATCGTGCACTTACTACATCATACATTCTACTACATTATAACTACATTATACTTCATCATTAAACTACAATCAATCATTATACTACATCACTTTACTACAATCAATCATTATAATACATTATACAACAACATACTACAATCATCAATATGCTACATCGTGCACTTACTACATCATACATTCTACTACATTATAACTACATTATACTTCATCATTAAACTACAATCAATCATCATACTACATCACTTTACTACAATCAATCATTATGATACATTATATAACAACATACTACAATCATCAATATGCTACATCGTGCATTTGCTACATCATACATTCTACTACATTATAACTACATTATACTACATCCTTAAACTACAATCAATCATTATACTACATCACTTTACTACAATCTATCATTATAATGCATTATGCAACAACATACGACAATCATCAATATGCTACATCGTGCATTTGCTACATCATACATTCTACTACATTATAACTACATTATACTACATCATTAAACTACAATCAATCATTATACTACATCACTTTACTACAATCAATCATTATGATACATTATACAACAACATACTACAATCATCAATATGCTACATCGTGCACTTACTACATGATACATTCTACTACATTATAACTACATTATACTTCATCATTAAACTACAATCAATCATTATACTACATCACTTTACTACAATCTATCATTATAATACATTATACAACAACATACGACAATCATCGGTATGCTACATCGTGCATTTGCTACATCATACATTCTACTACATTATAACTACATTATACTACATCATTAAACTACAATCAATCATTATACTACATCACTTTACTACAATCAATCATTATAATAAATTATGCAACAACATACGACAATCATCAATATGCTACATCGTGCATTTGCTACATCATACATTCTACTACATTATAACTACATTATACTACATCATTAAACTACAATCAATCATTATACTACATCACTTTACTACAATCAATCATTATAATACATTATACAACAACATACTACAATCATCAATATGCTACATCGTGCACTTACTACATCATACATTCTACTACATTATCATCAACGTCAAAGATGTCTGGCATACGTGGACTCAGCAGTAGTAGAGCGCCAACAAGTTCTGTCCTGAGCGATCCTCATGCAGTCAACACTGCCCATTCCTGTCCATCTCTGGATGTCACCACTCCAATTGTCTCTTGGTCTGCTGCGGCCTCTTCTTCCAGGTGCAGCGCCATGAATAATGGTGTGGGCCAATGGAAAATCATCCGGATGACGCATGACATGCCCAAACCATCTCATCTTCTGGCTTTTGCTATTTCTAGTAACAGTTTCTGCCGGCCAGCCTGCCTTTCAACTTCTTCCAAGACTGAGATGTTAGTGCGCCGGTCGCGGTAAGTGATGCCCAGCAGTCTACGGAACACTTCAGTTCAAAAGCTTTTATCTTCCTTTCGATTTCTGCATTGTATGTCCACGCTTCACATCCATAAAGTAGCACAGAAGTAACAATGGCACGCAGCAGCCGAAGCTTAACAGCAAAGGAAATTTTCTTGTTTTTCCAAATTGTGCCAAGCCTGTTCAACGCGGAATGTGCCATGCCAAGTCTGATCTTCACTTCTGTAGTGGACTTGCCCAACTCATGCACTGTACAGCCAAGGTACTTGGATTGGCTAACCTGCTCCAACTCCGTATTTGCAACTTCAATTGGAGTTTGGATTGTAACAGGTTTTGTACTCATCACCAGAAGTTTGCTCTTCTCAGCGCTAATTTCCATTCCAAAACTCTGTGAGACTTCATCCAGCTTTGTTGTTAAGTACCGGAGATCTTCTTCAGAGCCAGCTATCAAAGCGATATCATCAGCAAACCTGAGGTTTGTGATCTTTCTTCCTTGGATGGTAACTCCACCTCCAAATCCATCATGTGCTCTACTCATAATTTCTTCAAGGAATGCATTAAATAACATCGGTGACGGAATGCACCCTTGTCGGACACCAACTCCACACTTGAAAGAATCACTGCGACTGCTTCCAATCTGTACTGCACTTTCTGCTTCACTGTACAAGTTCTTCATGGCTCTTAGAAGCTCGGAATCAATGCCATGCTTTTCTAAGATTGCCCACAAAGCATCATGCCACACTCTATCGAATGCCTTCTTGTAATCAATGAAATTGTTATACACGTCCATCTGATGTTCAATATACTTTTCACCAGTTATTCTGAGATTGCATATTTGTTCACTTGTGCTTCTGTTCTTCCTGAAGCCTGCTTGCGCATCATCAAGAGTGCTTTCAATGGTGTTCTGAATTCTCTGCTTGATCACTCTGAGCATAACCTTGCTTGGGTGACTGATTAAACTTATTGTGCGGTAATCAGAGCACTTTTTGCTATTTTTCTTGGGAATTGGTACAAGAATGGATTTTGTCCAATCTTCTGGCCACTCACCAGTTTGCAAGATCTTGTTACACATAGAGTGAAGTACTTCTACCATTGCCTCTTTGCCATGCTTGATGAGTTCGCCTGTGATGTTATCAATTCCAGCTGATTTGTCATTCTTAAGACTTTTGATGGCACACTCGATTTCTGATTTAGTGATTTCAGGTGCTTCTTGACATGGTGCAGCCTGGTTCTTTAGTTCTTCCAAAATTGTTTAGTATTCTTTCCAACGTCCAAGTACTTGATGCGGGTCTGACAGAATCTCTTCATTCTCATTTTCAATTACTGTGGCGGTGGCAACTCGAGGTACATCACATAGCTTCTTAACTGTGTCAAAAGCTTTCTTAGAATTTCTTATTATGTTTCCTTCAATTTCTTTACACTGAGCATCTATCCATTCTTCTCGTGCTTTCTTTACAGCCTTCTTTACTTCTTTGTTAGCTGTTTTATAATTTTCACGTTCTTTATAGCCTTGGTATCTTCTTCCTTTCAGTTTTCTTCTTTTTTCACATTTATCAACAATTTTACTGGTTATCCAAGGCTTGTTATTTTGCTTCTTCTTTCCAAGGATTTTCATAGCCGCATCGTTAACTTCTTTCGTGAACTGTTTACTCTGTTCCTGAATGTTGTCAATGAATAGCAAGGGTGCAAATCTGCCTCCTATCTCAGATCTGAACTGTTCAGAAACTGCTGGATCCAGAAGCTTCTTCACATCATATCTGAGTCTGGATGTGGTTTTTCCCGCTTGCTTACGGATTTTAATTCTGAATGCCATCATCAGAAGCTCGTGATCACTTCCTACATCAGCGCCTGGATAAACTCTGGTTGCACTTCCTAAAATACTTGTTCTCATGCTCTTGCTGGCCATAATGTAGTCAATTTGGTAATGATCCACTCCATTTGGTGCGTGCCAAGTGAGTATTCGTGACTTTTGTGAGGAAATAACGTGTTTGTCACCACAAGATTGTATTTCGTAGCAAATGCTATTGCCATTGCACCTCTTGCATTAGTCCTGTATAGACCAAACTTTCCAAACATTGCCTTTATGATCACCATATGAATCTCCACCAATTTGACTATTCCAGTCACCTTGCACAATTAGGAAGTCTCTTTTTTTTGCGTTATCAACTGTGTCCTCAAGCGCTTCATAGAAATTTGTGATGTCTTCTTCAGATGATGACGAGGTAGGTGCATATATTTGAATGATAGTTATATCTCTTGGTTTAGCAGCAATTCTAATTTTGATAATTCTGTTATTGATTGGAACGCATTCAATCACTGAATTAGTAACTTCTTTGTTCACTAGGAAGCCAACACCTCTTACAATCAATCATTATACTACATTTTACAACTCCAAACTAAAATCATCGCTATACTAAATCATACATTGTACTAAATCATACATTCTACTACATTATATTACATCATTATACTACAATCAATCATTATACTACATTTTACAACTCCAAACTAAAATCATCGCTATACTAAATCATACATTGTACTAAATCATACATTCTACAACATAATACTACATCATTATACTACAAACAAACATTATATAACATCATACTACATAATACTACAATCATCATTATACTACATTATTACATTGTACTACATCACATCATACGTTCCACTGCATTATACTACACCATTATGCTACAATCAATGAATCAATCAATCAATCAATAAAAAAACTTACAATTATAGCCCAATTCAACGATTTCAACCATCAAAGGCTGAACAAAGTTTGAAAACTTGGTCTCTGATAAATTGTTGTTAATCGTTAGTTTTATTTTTGTCATTTATTATTGCTATTAAAATTATTCTTGCTGCTATTTTTGCTTGCAACGTTATTCTTCTGTTAATTGCTTTATAGTTTTTGCTGTTAGCTACATTATTGTTAATGATATTATTTTATATTCTTTATTATGTCCCTCAGTCATGTACATCAGTCTTTTATAATAACACATTTGAATAAGATGATGCTCTGTCATCATTGGGACATTCATCGTTCTCTAAGAATGCCAATCATGGCGTTGTTTTACCTACAGTATCACTTCACTATTCATTGCTATTATATTATCACATTTATTCTTTACTTATTATCATCATCTATTTCAATATCTTTCAGTGTTATCCATCATTATTATCACATTAAGTACAACTGTTTAATTAAAATTTCATTTTTGCTTTCATAAATATTATGATCAATGTAATTTTAGTATTTGTTTTTAGTTGTTTTGTTGGTTTTATTGTTCTAACTATTCTTAGTTCTAATACTGCCATTATCATTAATAACTTTATAATTTTTGCTGTCAGTTTTACCGTTATCAGTATCGTTTTCAGTATTAACCTGTTTTTGTTGTTGTTGTTATTATTGTTGTCCTTATTCATAGTTAGTTAATTACAACTATTGTTATTCTTTTTATTATTATCATCATTGTCATTTTCCTTATCAATATCATTTTTGTTTTTATTGTACTTGATTCGATGTTCTTAGTACTCGTGTTATAAAACTAATGAATATTATTCTTACTATTCACGTCATTATTGCTATTTTCATTTGCAGGTTTGTTTTTATTATTATTACTTTCGCTAATTTTATCGTTATAAATATAATATAAATATTATGAACATAAATTTTAATTGTTATAACTATTATTATATTATGATTACGATTATTTTTCTTATAAGTATTTTTATCATCATTGTCATCATCATTGTTATAATTATTTGCATTATCATACTCAGTATTTACATTATATCATATGTCCATCATATTACACTTATCCTAAATCTCATCATCACTGTCATCTGACCTCACTGTTACTTCGTAGATCACAATAGCAACTTGTGGAATAAAAATAAGCGGTGGCAGAATTTGTTTTCTCCCAAAACTCATACGAGCTCTTTTTTGGATGCTCTTCATTGTCGTCTTTATTCTTCTTTCTTTTCCGTCCAGTACCTGCAAAATGTTGAGAATTATCATTAGAATTCGTAGTTTCACTAGTAAAATCAAAATCAATACCTACCTGATCTTCCTCGGACACTGAACTTGAGGAAGCATTGTTAGATTCACTGGAGTCATTCTCGTGCACTAGATCATAACCAGTGTTCTTCCTACTTCTGAGGTTGTATCTGGTTTGTTCATAAGGCTTTATTTCATCCTTTGAACGTTCTCTTCTAATGCATCTTTTTCGGCTCATTATCACTGTTATCCAACAAGTTGTCGTCCCTGCAGTTGTTGCTTACTAAAGCAAAGGACTGCAGGTCAGAGTCGTTGAGACGTTTGATGCGAACGAAAGGCTGTCTTTGTTGGCACTGTTGTATGTTGGCTTCTATATCACTACTCCTTTCCTCTGATTGTTCTTCGTATGACTCCATTTCTTGTGCCTGATCGGTAATCATAACGTTATCTTCGTCAGAACTGTTGTCATCAATCTCCGCATAGATCTTGCCACGTTCCAAACCTTTCTCTATCTCCGATACAGTGTAGAAATGCAGTAGCGCCTCAATGTTCTTCGAAGACCTACTAATTGCATTTATACTGTCATCTTTGATTATGTTGTCGATTTCCTTGATATCAGATTGGGAGATTTCGCTCTGGTTGCCATCAGAGGTAAAGCCATATTCGCTCAATGGAGGAAGATTTTCCACAAATGCCTCATCTATTTCCTCTTCCATGCCGCTGTTCAAGAAAATTGAGTTGTTTGCTTCATTGTCTTCTTCTTTATCATCTTCTGCTACTTCTACATCTGCTACATCTACATCTGTTTCTATTTCTTCTTCTTCTACTGTTTCTATATCAACTTCTTCTTCGTCATCTTCTTCATCCACTTCACCTCTAATTGATTCTTTTTCTGCTGCTTCTTTATCTATTTCTTCATCCTCTTCTGCTTCTTCCTCTTGTTCTTCTTCTACTGTTTCTATATCTACTTCTTCGTCTTCATCATCATTATCATCTTTTTCTTCTTCTACTGTTTCTATATCTACTTCTTCGTCTTCATCATCATTATCATCATCTTCTTCTTCTACTGTTTCTATATCTACTTCTTCGTCTTCATCATCATTATCATCTTTTTCTTCTTCTACTGTTTCTATATCAACTTCTTCTTCGTCATCTTCTTCATCTACTTCACCTATAATTGATTCTTTTTCTGCTGTTTCTATATCTATTTCTTCATCCTCTTCTGCTTCTTCATCTTGTTCTTCTTCTACTGTTTCTATATCTACTTCTTCCTCTTCATCATCACCATCATCTTTTTCTTCTTCTACTGTTTCTATATCTACTTCTTCATCTTCATCATCATTATCATCTTCTTCTCCTTCTACTGTTTCTATATCTACTTCTTCGTCTTCATCATCATTATCATCATCTTCTTTTTCTACTTTTTCTATATCTACTTCTTCGTCTTCATCATCATCATCATCTTCTTCTTCTTCTACTGTTTCTTTATCTACTTCTTCGTCTTCATCATCATCATCATCTTCTTCTTCTTCTACTGTTTCTTTATCTACTTCTTCGTCTTCATCATCATTATCTTCTTCTTCTTCTTGTACTGTTTCTATATCTACTTCTTCGTCTTCCTCGTCTTTTTCTTGCTCTTCTTTTTCGTGTACTGTTTCTATGTCTACTTCTTCTATATCTACTTCTTCATCATCTTTGTCTGTTTCTTTATCTACTTCTTCTTCATTGTCTTCTTCATCTTCTACTTCTTCTTTTATTGCTTCTATGACTACTTCTTCATCTTCTCCGTCTGTCTGTGGTTCTTTTTCTTCTACTGTTTCTATATCTACTTCTATATCTACTCCTACATCTTCTGCATCTTCATTTTCTTCTTCTACTGTTTCTATATCTACTTCTTCATCTTCTTGGTCTTTTTCTGGTTCTTCCTCTTCTTCCACTGTTTCTATATCAACTTCTTCATCGTCATCTTCTTCCTGTGCCACTTCTTCCACTTCCATTGCTTCTACATCTTTTTCTTCATCTTCTTCACCAGTTGTTGATTCTTTTTCTTCTTCTTCTATATCTACTTCTACATCGTCTTCTTCTTCATCGTCATTTTCTTCTTCTTCTGTTTCTGTATCTACTTCTTCTTCTTCTGCTTCGTCATCAGCATCATATTCCTCCTCTTTGCATCCTCTTCATGGCTCTCTTCTTCATCTTCATTACTTTTTGTGCTGTTGATAGGAACCACAGAAATCCTTCTCTCTGTCAAGAGGAACGATGCTCTGTGCAAAGGTTTCTGGTGATATTTCTTTCTTCTGAAACATCTTCTGAATCATATCCACCAACTTCGACTTCTTCTTGGTAGCCATTTTGGTCTTCTAAAAGGTTTCCATCTTCTGTTTTGAAGAAGGAAATCTGACAGGCACAATTTCCCCCTTTAAAACCATCAGCCACATACTCTTCTTCTGTGCCATCGTCCTCTAGCTCTTCCAATTTGATTTTTTTCTTTGGACTTCCTTGATCTTCCAATAGCTCTCCTTCTTCTGGTTTGAAGAAGAATAGCTCCTGGGAACAACCATCACTGCCTTTGAATGTGTCTTCTTCCAGTTCATCAGCATCATCATGGTTTCTTGCATATCCTTCTTCCATTCCACTTTCTCCAAGCTCCACAATACTTTTTATATCTTGAGGATAAGAAAGCTGTGTGGTGGAAGCATTTCTAAGGATGTTTTGCACCTCCAAATCATCAGCATCAAATTCATCTTGACCTGAAACTTGAGCGTGTTTTTCTTCTTCTACAAAGAAAGAAAACACTTGTCTTGAAACATTGTTACTGATTTCCTCTTGTTCGTTGGCAATGTTGAAAACGTCTGATCTTTCATCTTCAATTAATTCGTCATCGTCGTTTTCTTCCACACTTGTATCTAAAACAATAAAGAAATATCCTTCGCTATCAGACAAAACACATTCATTAGCATCTTCGTCTGTGTCACAGGCCAGAATTGGAATGAATTTCTGTTCATCTTCTTCAGAGGGTCTACCGTCTTCGCCCTTTTGTTCTTCTTTGTCCTTTTTTCTCTTCTTCGTCTTGTTCATCATCTTCTCTTTCCACGTCTTCTTCTTCCTCTTTTACTTCGTCGATGTCTTTCTCTTTCTTCTCTCTTTTTATATCTTCTTCTATGTCTTCTTCTTCTTCTTCTTCCTTGTCTTCTTCATGTTCCTCTGCTTCTTCATTGTCCCCTGCTGCTTCGTCTTCTTGGACTTCGTTTACTTCTTCTTTTACTTCTTCGCCTTCTTCTTTTTTCCTGTTGCTCTTTCTCTGCCCTTACAAAATTTCCATCTTCCTTCTTTCTCTTACTTACCTCCTTTCTTTCCCACATGCATTCTCCATCATCATCAATAATACCTAAAATTACCTTTCTTCTTGGATTTTCTTCTTCGTCTTCTTCACAATACCAGCTATAACTTCTTCTATCCGTCATGCCAATTCTTTCTTCTTCTTCATGATATAAATTCAAAATAAAATCACTTACCTCATCTTGAACCTCTTGTCCAGGTGGGCTTTCCGCAAAACCCTGAGAATGATAAATAAAATAATTTTATATCTGTTTTTCTTGTATAGAGTGTATATTTACGTTATTCATAGTATCTATACCTTGCTATATTTACGTCGCTTTTCAGCTACAGCAAGGAAACTAAGTATGGCGTTGCATGCCCTTATATCCCAATATGACAAGTTTATCAAATTTTAATAATGCGTATTTAAACTCCTGTTTACATGGCATGATTTCAAGCCATTAGTTGCACTCTTGGTAGATGGGGAGGCACTGGAAGCTTGTTTCGTATCGGAATCGAGGCTGCTAATGCCATAGCAACTTAACGGTTTTTTGGTCGTCTTCTTCCTTCCCTTCCCTTACCAAATTTTAGGCCATTTTGGCCTTGTTATTGTTTTGAAACTTTTAAATAAAAATCAGAACTTTTCGAAAAATGTATTTAAATAACGCTACTGAGGTTTCTTTTTTGATAAAGTAAATTTCTTTAGGGATATTTCGGGTTGTTTGTATGTTTTCGCTTTATGATATTTTTTAAGAAACTTGCGGTGCTCCGCGCTTTTAGTCGAAGGACTTTATTCGAAAAAAAGGATTCGATCTAACGAACTTTTCCTCCGGCAAAGTTTGTTTACTTCTTCAGTTTCTATCGAAATCTGATATATTTGGCTTTTTTTGGCTTGAAAATCTAATATCTCGCGATAAAATGAAGAAAATAACTTCAGGAAAGATTGTTACTTTATCGCTGGAAAGATTGAGCTTAATTGGATGGGAAAATGGAAAAATAATCGGAAAATTTAATACCTGGTTTTTCTCTGCTGATCGAAAAACCATCGGAGACAACATTCCGCTTTGTTGAGAGTACATTTTCGAAGATTTACGATGATCGCAAAGAAAACAAGCTACCGCAAGATGTGATCGCTCGGAATGAATAAAATTCACAAAGATTTTCGCCTGGCAACCCCTTTTATAGGGTAACTACGGGGTACTATGGATACGATTATGACGTCGAGATGATTGGCGTAGACCAAGAGGATTGTGGGCTCAAGTTAACATGGAAACAATGTAAACATTCAGATAGTGTGAATTCTGCGATGTATTTCAAACATTGAGAAAAAATGAAATTAATTCTTATTTAGAAACACATTTAATGAAGTATATTGAATACGTGATGCAGGTGTTTTGGACTTATAAGAGATATTTTTTCTAAAAAGATCAATCAAGAAATAAAATCTACGGTTCAGCAGCAGTTTTGGGGTCCCTAGTTACCAGTATTGTTAAGTCTATGTGGCCTAGTGAAATATTGGGGGCTGCCGCCCCCAAATCCCCGCTTTAACAGTGTACACGTTGCAAATTAACACAAATCTTACCTGCATTGACGAAAACTGTTCATGAAAAGGATTTTTTGAGTTAAAGAGTTCAAAAGGATTTTTTGAGTTCTTTCTGCCCACGCTATTTCGAACGATATCAAACTACAGGTCGATCACAATAATACAGGTAACTAGGGACCCCTAAACTGCATTCTTACCAAATCTACTTGCGATTGGTGAATCTTACATAAGTGATATAACCCGGGATTTACATGTCTTGTGGATGGACGAGGATGTGCCGCGTAGATTTTACAAACCCTATAATGAGCGGAATGTGAAAGCAGTGAGACTTTCTAGGCCTAATAGGCCCGGGGGCGATATAATTAGGCCGCGGCGTTGCTAAGAATGTTGGAGAAATGCACACTTTTTTTATAAAGAACCACTTTATAAGGAACCTATATGTAGAAGGCCCGAAAATTTAAAGAGCTTATAGCTACTACGAAAGAGAAAATCATTAAGGAACTTCTCAATGTCGAATGCTTTTATCACTACAAATAACCAAGAATTAGAAAGCCGGTTCCATCCATTTGCAGTCGAAAATTATATGAATCGTACGTTACGCGTTTATCAAAAGTTTCCTTGAGTAGTCTCGAGCTTTTGCTTACATGCAAGTGACTCTCTATTATTGTTATTACACTGAATGTGCCAGTGGCGTTCCCAGACTAAAATTACTGGGGTGGACAAAAATTCTTGGGGGTTTGGGGGCGTAGCTCCCGGGAAAAATTTTTGGGGCCGCGCCCTTCAAACGCTCGGAAAAGCTGGTCAACCCCCCCCCCCCCAGTGAATATTATTACGGATTTCGAAGAATTGGAAAATCGATGTCTGAGAGAACTGGGGTGGACATGTCCACCCCAGTCCACCCCGTGGTGACGCCACTGGAATGTGCTAAAATTAAGGAACTATTAAGGAACTTTTGGAATTGCCTCAAAGGAGGTCTAAAAATAAGGAACTTTAAGAACTAGGCCTTGAGGTAGGTTCCTTATAAATAAAAAAGCGTGTAGATACGAAACTTACCAATGCTAACCCTCTGACCCCACTGAACTGGTGAGATTTAGTCCAATCTTTACTATGCAGCAAAATTGAGAACATGTTTGATGATGTTCAAGATGTTGTCCAATTTATTTCCAACTTAAATGCAAGTGAGACGATCAAAACCCAGGGACTTGTAAAGAAAATAAGAGAGATACCCTGATCCATATAATTGAAAAATCAAGAATATAAAGACAGGTAAAAAGAGCAACATTTTATTTTGCTCTGTTTCTGTTTCTTGCCTGGCAACAGAAAAATTGACCCAAATATCGAAATAGATGCTGTTGGGTTTGTCTCGTCTTCATGTTTTGGGTGTTCCAGCATCCGTATCTTGTGTTTTCTTTTTTCTATGTTTTAGTTTGTGTAGACAGGCCTTTAGGTTGTACGCAGGCCCTGATTAGCTGTTGTGCAAGCTCATAATAATAATATGATATAATTAGGGATAAGGAGGCCATTGGCCTATAAAACCCTTTCGAGTTTATTAGTCACAGTTGTACTTCTGGTTTCCACAGAAATCGTCATATAATTTTTCAAACTCCACAACTGATTTCGCATTTATGATTGTTGCTGGCAAGTTGTTCCATTCGTTTATTATTCTGTTCGAGAAATAATTCTTCCTTATGTTCAACGATGAAGCAAATTTGAAGAGCTTCAGATTGTGTCCTCTTGTAATTGTAGTACTTTGATCAAAAAATCTTTTGCTGTCAGTATCAATCATGCTATGTAGTATTTTAAAAGATGTGATCATATCTCCTCGTCTTCTTCTATAGCTTAGTGTTGTGAGATAGAGGGCAAGTAAGCGTTCCGTGTACGATTTATTTTTAATTCCGTCACCAACTTTGTTGCTCGTCTTTGCACTGATTCTAATGCTTTAATTTATTTTACTTTATACGGATTCCAAGCCGGCGCACAGTATTCATGAGCATTAATCCCAAATCTTTGAATGCTGTAGGCTTACCACATTAGAAATGCCTGGGGGGAGTACTTGACCCTGAAATGTACAGAGTTGTGCCCCCGAGCTTTTAGAAAACCAACTTACCTTTACGTTATTGTATCACACATTCAGCCATCCAGTTTTATGATTTTAGAATACATCTGTGTACCAAGTGTCAAGCTAGTTCGATTCTATAACCATTTTTAAGGTATTTTAAGCATAAATCGGACCCAACTGTAGGGAATTTTTGAAGAAAAACCCACCCATATGAGGGGCACACACCTGTAAGCCAACATTTGGATGTATCCCCCCCTCGGAAGTACCCCCTGGTGAAATTCCTAGCTTTCGTCAAAGTAAAGATTATTGACAAAATTCCAAAAAACGTCTCCTCTTCGAGGTAGCTTTAACGGTAAAATCAATTATTGTGGCTTGTGTCACAGGCAGTTGAGACATTGATTAGACAAAAGTTGCAACAGGAACATAACATAGTAACACATATGATCTACCAGCGTATGACAGACAGATTGTAAGGTCTTAAACAGGTTTCTACAGCTCTTAAAAGAGATTACCCACAACTGAAAAATTGAGCCAAATATCGATAAATTCTAACCTGCTAAAAACCTACACACTGTGTTCTGTTCTTAAAAGCATAATAAGAAAATATGTTAAGAATATAAAAAAGTAAAAAAAATGGGTGAAACTTAGAAACAGCAAACAGGGATCTTCTCTTATCACGGGTCACGTTAGGGATGCATCCAAAAGACCAATAAACATGTCAATTTTCTCGCACTTGAGTAATTCGCATGACCGAGGTAAAGGCGAAGATGATTATTATCAATCATGGCAATTTCTAGTGCAATTGTGAAAATTTTCTGTACCTTAGTAGCAAGTATTTAGTGATCACGGTATATGCTTTTTCAAGAAAAAAGGGATGCCGCAACGACAAGGGGGGGGCAAGGGGCAGACTCAAGGACAAGGACACCTACATGTAACAAGTGTTCCGAGCCTACGTCGCTCTTCCCGTTGAAATAGGCTCGAGGAATTTAAACATCGAGGGGCATCTTACTCTTTGAGAATCTCTAACACCTTCGCAGAAAATCCTGCTTTTTTTATGGGAATCCTTTGTAAATCTATTTGTTTCAACGCGATTTTCGTATGCCTTTGGAAAAGTGAGGCACCCCTCGCTGTACATGGAAAAACGGCATTTGAATTAATTTGGTTCAACAGATTTTTAAGGAGTGGTGTATGAGGGGAACGATGTTTAAAACAGGCCTACCAAATTGCCTGTTTGATGCGTCAGAGGTCTGAAACTAAATTTGCGGCAAAATGGAAACATGATGTGGGAAGCAAGCCCGTCCACAACATCACTTGAAGTTTGGTTGAGATTTGGATTTTTAATGGACTTTGGACGATAAAACCAACAGCACAACATGAAAGGAATCACAATTACTTTTAGGGAAGCGTTGTTCATTTGTCATAAGGGTGCTTTGCCCCCTTGCTTTGCTCCTGAAATCAAAAGCAAGAGGGCTCGCCCTAACCTATCCCGTCTTCGGCGTCCGTGAGGAAATGTCAATAAACGTCAAAAAAATCAAATAAGCAATAACAGAAGCAACCAATCTGAAAGAAATAGTTTGTCCGAACTACTTGAAAATGTTCTCTGCCATGCCTACAGTTGACAGCATGCTTGAGATGGTTGGCCTGTTCAATGGAATTGGGTCCCAACACTGCTTCATAGTACTGTCAAGGGCATCCTCCAATGCCGGCTCTGATGGCAATTTCGGCAACAAGCCTTTCAACGATGATTTCAACTTAAGCTCCGAAAAGCTCAATTCACTGAATGGCAGATCTTCGTAAATAATCTCATACATAACCATTGAAAGGGAGTAGATGTCAGCCCACTGCATGGCTGTTGTATCTAAGTTATCCCCTCTGAGAATCTCTGGTGCATAGGTGCTCGCATTTTCTGTTTCGTTAAGATTAACATCATCTTTACACTTCTTTTGAATCGCTTCCATTCCAAATCCTGTTATCTTCGCAAGGAGAATTTCATCTTCTTTGTAGTTGATAAGAATCTGCATGGAAGTAAAACACCGAATTCATTTACGCAGAGCTGAGGTAAGACAATGGGACGTTTCTTCCGTCACCCATTTGGGCGGCACTGGTTTGGATGGATTGTTTCCAGACTGCACATTTTTCGCGAGCTTTTTCATGCGAAAAAGCTAGTTAGTTAGCAGCAAACAAATGAGTTACAAGCGCTAAAGTTGAAAAACGCACCGCTTCATGGGATCATCAAGACCCAAGACATTGTAACAGAGAATCTATGGCCAAACGCTTTGAAATAATCAATAAGACTTACACCGCTTGTTAGGCCTAAATATTTCCCCGGTGTTGTTTTATGCATCAAATCACGCGTGTTTTCAGGCTTTCGCAGTCTGAACAGACAAATTGATAGCGAAGCGCTTCCATGCACCAAAACGCAAGCAAGCTTTCAGTGTAAATCCAGCCTCAGGACAAAGGCTCGCTCTAAAAAGCCGCTGTCCACCGTCCCCGACCCCCGGGGTGGGGGGTACGTCATTGTTCACGAGACTAGACGTGCCGCCCAGTTTTTCCAAACCCACCCATGTCTACCCATAAACTCTGTTACTCGCGGTACCCATTTATAGAAAGAACAACGAAATTTTTTACCCATTTGTGCCAATATCTCAAATATTTGAATCCAATTTAACGTATGACGCAACTGCGAAAAGGCATGTGTAAGGGTTTTTATATATTTTACTACCCGTGTGTAGAGATTCTTTACGGAAAACCAACCCATATGTAGGGAAATTGGCGCTGAAAAAGTTACCCATTTGGGCGGCACGTCTAGTATAATGAACAATGGAAGTACCCCCGGGCCCTGACCCCCGGTGCATTGAGCAGTCTCCCTTGCTGGAAAATTTCTCATACAAAAAATAAACTTGAATACCTTAGAAGATCTCAAGTCTCCGTGGAATAAATCTTCATCGTGAATGTACTGCAATCCACTCATAATTTGTTGGATGATATCCAGCCTATCAGTTTCAGAGAAGTCGACATCGACATCGGTTTCAATGTACAAAGCATCATACAAGCTCATCTGCATGAGTTCCATTATCAACCAGATTTCGTTTTCCTTGGATTTGCATCCTCCATATATATCAACAATATTACCATGGTCAATTTTTTTCAACTCGGAGATCTATGAAAAGAATAACTATTACTTGATTACCAATGCCAGTAGGCAGGGCATATGCTCTAACAATCTAACAAAGTGGGTAATGTTTAGTTTCTTCCTGTGGTTTTGTAGAACAAAGTGTGCTCTTTCAGAAAATGCCAAGCGCCATTTCAGCAATTGTCCTGAAATCATGTGATCGATGACGTCAGAACTGCGACAAAAATGCTTTTCTATGACTCATAAATCGTGTTCTATAGCACCTACAGTCGTGAATCTTGCATATTTATACTCGGCATAAAAAGATCTTTCGATTGATGTATCAATTTTATGATTTGCTGACATAAGCAATTTTGATTGATGACGTCACTATTTCATAAAACTAAAATATTGAAAATCGTAATGCATTGAAAATACTTATCCGAACTTTTAAATTACTCACAAGCGAGGGGCAGTTCACTCCATTTGGAATCTCGTACGTCCTTTGCTAGGATTCCCGGGGATTCCTATTGTTTTCATAGAAATCCCTTAGAAATCCTTTTGTTGTACACTCTATCAAGGAGTGAATTTCCCCTCGCTCACAAGTAGTCCAATTTTGTGGCAAGGGTTCAGTCTTCAAGTCAGTTTGAAACCAGAAAACCCATGAAGGCTGCTGCATGGTTACGGAAGTACCATGACAACAAATAATACAACATGGAGGCGTGGAATTGATCATGCAGTCCAGGTTCGAATCCCATCTATTGTGGTATGCCACTTGTGGAAAAATCTATCCTAGTGTTTGCCATTCATGAAAAATATGTACAAATATGTATGGTGCTGAAGAAGGCTCAACATAGCCGAAACACAAAAAGTCAAACGGGAGGAGAGTCTTGGGCTGTATGGCTCAGAGAGTTACTCGGCGATTTCATTGAGCTCTATAGCTCAGTGGAAACGTCGTTGGCTCTCTGATCATGCAGTCCAGGTTCGAATCCCATCTATTGTGGTATGCCACTTGTGGAAAAATCTATCCTAGTGTTTGCCATTCATGAACAATATGTACAAATATGTATGGTGCTGAAGAAGGCTCAACATAGTCGAAACACAAAAAGTCAAACGGGAGGAGAGTCTTGGGCTGTATGGCTCAGCGAGTTACTCGGCGATTTCATTGAGCTCTATAGCTCAGTGGAAACGTCGTTGGCTCTCTGATCATGCAGTCCAGGTTCGAATCCCATCTATTGTGGTATGCCACTTGTGGAAAAATCTATCCTAGTGTTTGCCATTCATGAAAAATATGTATAAATATGTGTGGTGCTGAAGAAGGCTCAACATAGTCGAAACACAAAAGCCAAACGGGAGGAGAGTCTTGGGCTGTATGGCTTGGAGAGTTAGTCGACAATTTCTTTGAGCCCTATAGCTCAGTGGAAAAGTAGTTGGCTTTCTGGGCATGCAGTCCAGGTTCAAATCCCTTCTATTGTGGTATGCCACTTGTGGAAAAATCTATCCTAGTGTTTGCCATTCATGAACAATATGTACAAATATGTATGGTGCTGAAGAAGGCTCAACATAGTCGAAACACAAAAAGTCAAACGGGAGGAGAGTCTTGGGCTGTATGGCTCAGCGAGTTACTCGGCGATTTCATTGAGCTCTATAGCTCAGTGGAAACGTCGTTGGCTCTCTGATCATGCAGTCCAGGTTCGAATCCCATCTATTGTGGTATGCCACTTGTGGAAAAATCTATCCTAGTGTTTGCCATTCATGAAAAATATGTACAAATATGTATGGTGCTGAAGAAGGCTCAACATAGCCGAAACACAAAAAGTCAAACGGGAGGAGAGTCTTGGGCTGTATGGCTCAGAGAGTTACTCGGCGATTTCATTGAGCTCTATAGCTCAGTGGAAACGTCGTTGGCTCTCTGATCATGCAGTCCAGGTTCGAATCCCATCTATTGTGGTATGCCACTTGTGGAAAAATCTATCCTAGTGTTTGCCATTCATGAAAAATATCTTCTTTTTTGCGATGTTCCAACTCGGATGACTCTCAGAACTGTTTACTGTGCAAAAAGACAATCAACAAGAGCCAGAAGAGCCAAGAGCTTGGAAAACAAGGTTGGTCAAAATTCAAAGACACTGCTAAACAGTGGAGTGAGCTTGATATCGATTTACATAACCCATACTTCTTTTTTGGACAAGTCTTTTCAGATGTGAAAGATTTCCCGATTCCATTTGGCAAGGTCCATAGGACTTGCAGAATTGATTTCGATACAAAACTAAAACGTTATAGAGTAAGATATCATCGTTTGAACGAAGTTCAAGACGACATAGATAATGCAGCCAATCTACAACAAGTTCCTGAAGAACAAAGATTATCTCGAGTAGCAAGGAAACAAGTTGCTAAAGAATGCTTCATATACGCCGAGAGACGTGTCTCTGATGAAAGGCCTTACAATGAAGGTGGCCTTGCAAGGTGTGAACAATTGAGTTCAAAGCAGAAGCTTTTCAGTAGACAGAAATTTTTCCTTTCCACAAAGAAGCAACCTTTTTACGATGCAGCAAAAAGACTGGAACTACTGCAGGCTGGACAGTCATTTGATCTCTTTGCAATCGATGTGTATTATCATAAGTCCTGTTACATTAAGTTCGCCATTAAAGAGCATGCATCAACCAATGATGAAGAGGAAAGCGAAGACCAACAGAAACGCAAATATACTTTGGATGACTTCTTTCGTTCATTTAGAATCAAAGTCCTTCGCAAGAAAGAAGCATTTTTGCTCCATGAGCTTCTAAATGATATCAAATCATTGAGCGAAGAGAATGGCATTGAACCAATAATGACATCAACGGCGACACTGAAGAGAAAACTTGTAGATGAGTTTGGAGAAGACATTGGATTCTATTCTACTGGAAAATATGTTGTAGTACATAACGCAACTGTAAATCCTTGTGAATATAGTATTGCCACCTTAAAAGGACATTGTATGAGAGACGAAGACTTTGTCAAATCATTTGCGAGTTTTGTAAGAGAAAAGATTAAGCAGAGGGTTTTTTATTCACTTCCCGAAGATTCCGAGTCATTGATAAAGCAACTAAACGACGGACCGATTCCTGAATTATATAATGTTATATACGCCACAATGTAGCCAACCTTCAAAACTAACGATCAAGGCTTTGCTGAAACAGAATCAAACAACATTGGAACTAAAATATGGTCTCTCGCACTTGATTGGCAATCTTTGATTACAAGAGAAAATAATGTTAAGCAAGCAGTTCTTGGACTTACTGTTCATCGTTTGACTGCTAGTAAAGAAACATCACAGGTTCTTCACAAATTAGGACATTCAATATCCTACAACAGCATTTTGAAATACAACGATAATTGGTCGAAAAACCAACCTGAAGTACACAAAAAGTTTATTGGAGTCAAAAGTCTACATTCGTCAATTGATAACAACGATGGTCGCCAAGATACTACTACTGGCTCCGGAACAACGCACGACACGAATCGCACTCTATTCAGTCTACCTTTGGCAGGTCAGATTCTTTATTGCCTGATGCAACGTTTGGTCGTTAGCCGTATCAAGTATGATACTGCATGCTGCTTCTGAAACCAGCCCGGCCGTGATCGTTGCCAAAGATACCGATGTGCTGGTTCTTCTCATTTACGCAAAGAGCAAATGCAGAATGTCCGCTCCGTGGTACATGAAAATTGGTGCAAACACTTTTGTTGACATTGCAAAGATTGTGGATTTCTTGGGTAAAGACATTTGTGACTCGCTGCCAAAAATCCATGCCCTCACCGGCTGCGATACAACAGCTTATAAGTATGGTGTTGGGAAAGTTAAAATCATCAAGAAGTTGCTAAAAGACAGTAGATCATGTTCTTTACTAGAGCATTTAGACAGTGAACAGCATTTGCCAACAAATATAATTAACAACGTTATGAAATTTGTTCAAACAATTCTGTACCCTGGGCAAGAAGGTGAAGATCTTGTTGCTACAAGAGTGCGAATGTACCAGAGTATGAAAATTAAATCATCCGTATCGTTACCATCTGATCCTGACTCCATGGAGCAGGAAATAAAGCGTGTAAATCATCAATGTTACACATGGCTACATTGTTTGGATAAAGTAATAGCACACCTAGATCCTGAAGAATTCGGCTGGTAGTGGGAAACAGTTGGCAAGCAGTACATCCCTAAGTGGTTTAAAGGCAAACAGCTCCCTCCATCGTTAATCAGGCAGAAACCTGCTAATAAGAAAAAAAGGTTCAAGCAGAGAAAGGCCAGGATGTAAGAGTAGAGCCACTGCCAACGCCAAATGATGCACCACCGAATAAAAGAGTCAGAAGAAATAGCACGGAGAATGAAACCAGCATAAATAGTAGCTCAGCATCAGAATGGGAAGAGGACTTAACGTATTCTGAAGATTTCAACAGCACTACAGATAGTGAATATTTTCCATGAATAACCTCATTTCTCTTGGATATGTAATTTCTCAAATATTTCGCACTACTCTTGTTATGTTGTATTTTGTTATGTTAATATCACGAGTTAAAAAAGTAAACTACTAGGCAAGCTTCAAAATTTTTGTATTACGAGTTTCGATATTTTCATCAAATAGTGACGTCATCAATCAAAATTGCTGATGTCAGCAAATCATAAAAATGATACATCAATCGATAGATCTTTTTATGCCGAGTATAAATATGCAAGATTCGGGACTGTAGGTGCTATAGAACACGATTTATGAGTCATAGAAAAGCATTTTCGTCGCAGTTCTGACGTCATCGATCACGTGATTTCAGGACAATTGCTGAAATGGCGCTTGGCATTTTCTGAAAGAGCGCACTTTGTTCTACAAAACCACAGGAAGAAACTAAACATTACCCACTTTGTTAGATTGTTAGAGCATATGCCCTGCCTTCAGGGATAGGGAAGGCAGAAAGGCTCTCAACGCTGTGCAGCAAAACTTCTATTAAGAACTAAGTAAAAAAAACTTATAACATTGAACATTGTTCGGTGAATGTTTGATCGGAGTCAAAAATGTTTGGTGAACAAAATTTGTTCAGTGGTATGTTGAGTTCATTTGGCCACTCAAATGAACATTTATCCGATATGCGCATATTTTTGGCAGCAACTTTGTCAATTGTTCAATTAAAAACTCGAATATCGCGCCAAAAATGGCATGAAAAAGAGGCTGAAAATGTTCAGCAAATGTTCAGTGAAATGTCCAATTCATTCGGCCACTCGGCACTGAACATAGCGTAAATTGTTTAGTGGTTTGTTCATGTTCGGTGGCATGTTCAGTTCATTTGTCCAAGTGCCTGTTAATCCAGCTGTTGTAACTCGGTGAGTGTGTTTGCAAGTGACAGACACAAGTTGAGTTGCATTTGGCCACATGTTTGGGTGTATCCGTGCTTGCAGTTTCGAGTTCTAGACCGTTTAGAAACTAGCACAGGGGCACAAAAAGGCACGCTTTGATGCGCTTCAAGAAGCCGTTTACTCGCGACCGGTTCCAAATTGTACACTTCCCCAACAAGTACGCATAGGCCTTCCGTTTACACGAGATTTGGTGGATCCGTAATAGTCTGAGTCTGCGCTACCCGTGTCCAGATTTTGATCGGACGTGAGTGGAAGCAAGGCTTATCTGTGCAAAACTAGTACGGTTACAAACGGATGGATCAAAGCGGTCTGGCATTAACTTAATGAGACCTTGAATGTACCAAGTGAATTTCTTTCGAATTTTTGCATTCGTGTCTAAACTAACCTTGTCAAGTGCATAATCTGCATTCTTGCTTACGAAAAGCTTCTTCACTGCTACACTGCAATCTTGCCATCTCCCCTGATAGACGGTCGAAAATTTCCCTGTGCCAATTTCATCCTGTAATGTGATTTTTTCTGCACTGAGCAATTGGTCTTTCTTCTTGTATTCTTGGGGAAGGCTGGGCTGTAATTTGAAGTCGGCCTTTTCTTGGTCGTATGACTCATCTTCTGATGAATAACGAAATGAACCTTCGTCAACCTGCGATAGTGAAATTGCACCAAATAAATATTCTATATTTCATTAACGGCAGAGAAGAGCAAACCTCTTCAAAACGGACACCATTGAAGCCAATATAGTCGAATACACAGAAGTGTCCGCTCTACGGATTTTTAGCAACGAAATTAACTTTGCGGTAAAACTATTTTCCACTTTTCAGAGGTGCAATGAAAATAACTCTTCCTTGTATGTATTAATATGTATTAAGTGAAAATTTTAAAGTAGTGAGGTCGGCTTCAATAAGCTTTTAGCTATAATTTAATACAGCCGACATAAAGCAAATTGATGGTGATGGTGATTATTATTATTATTATTATTATTTATTTTTATTGTTATTATTATTATTATC
>JACTAT010000508.1:14655-51763 GCA_014526335.1 Chrysaora quinquecirrha | reverse complement strand
GACAGTTTGTTTTAACTTCATCCTCATTACAATGACCAAAGCAATCATGTATGCCTAAAGATGTCTATAAGACTTAGTTTGGTTTACTTTCCTTTTTACATATTCTAGAAGGCTAGACAAGAGCAGCTATCTTTCTCAATGAGTAATCTTTTCAGACAAATCTGTCGTTTTTTTCCATTGTCATTTTTTCTTTGCTTGTCTTTATTCGGAACCGAAACATATTTCTTGATTTCAAGACTTCCAAAGAAGGCAAGATTTGAATCTGTAATAGTATGAATAAGGGAGCGGCTAACTGTGAAAGGGTTTCGATATATTCTCTATAACAGTAACCCAAGTCTTATCTTAGGGAAATCTCAATCGTACAAAATGCACCATGCCCTTTGGCTATGATTAGGAAAATCCGATCATTTTTACGATACCCTAGTATTTGATAACGCAGTGTTCTATCTCAAATGTATCACTGACTTGTGGTTAAGAAAGACATAAGAATAAACATTTTCCTTTATACATCTCCCTGATGTGAAAAGAAGTTGAGAAACACATGCACGGTATGTGCGCACGAATCGGCAATTAAAACATACCGTGTATAACTATAGGCAAGGGAGAACATGCAAACATTGAAAATTTCGAAAGGTAAAAAAGATATTCCAAATCATAATAATACATACTTCCACAAGCAGCGCAGTACTTTGAATTAGTGAGTCGTTGGCACCATGGTCTTTTAATCATTTTAAAATGAAGATTTTTTTCAGTGCAAGAATAGTTACATCCATTCACACTCCATGAATATGTGTCCTTTTCGCACTGTATGTTATCAGGATGTCTGCATACTACATTCGGAATAATCAAAACTCATCAAAAATCATCAACCGCTTGAAAAAATATCAACTTTTCCGTTCGTATGCAGCTATATTAAACAGCTACTTACGAAATTATTCTTATTTCAAAGGGAGCGGTCTGCTATATTTATAACAGTTGAACATAGCAAGATAACAAATTGGTTAGAAATAAGCTTTTCTATCTTAGACTCCTCTCACACATCTTATCAACTTAAAATTAAGGAAGCTATACATATACGGTTGGAAAAGCCATCCCTGAACAGGCAGGTTTACCATTACAATCTTGCGCTTTCTTATTAATCTTCTTTGATTTTGTCTTTGTATTGTTTCAACTTATTGTTGTAATGTGTTATCCATTCTTCTTTTGTTTTTAACCCCAACTGATTTTGTTACTATTTGCTATAATTTTGCTATTGTTTTTTACCGCTTTGTGCCTAGTTGTATAAATTGCTTAGATTAACCCGTAAATTTTAACTGATGATGATCACAGGATGATCGAAACATGTTTTCGAAACTAAAAAATGTCGCTTTTTGTGTTAAAAAATTGGTTGCACTTACATGCTAAAGCATCATTAACCAGCTCCTTACAACCTGCAAGTGAGTTGCAGCAGCTCCAAAGAAGTTTCCATTTCCCATAACAATACGGATTACCATTATAACATGCACATTTCAAGCATC
Source organism: Chrysaora quinquecirrha (assembly GCA_014526335.1). NCBI lineage: Eukaryota > Metazoa > Cnidaria > Scyphozoa > Semaeostomeae > Pelagiidae > Chrysaora > Chrysaora quinquecirrha. The sequence goes on along the minus strand of JACTAT010000508.1, from coordinate 50,246 downwards.
GAGGATAGCCAGCAAGCGTGACATTTTGAAATGTACCGTCTCGTAATTCAATCCCACTGAAATTGCAATCTTAAAAAGAGAATTTCTATATAAGCTTATTCTTATAACTTTGGATTCATTCATTCAATTATAAATTGATTTTAGTTATAGCTTTCTTCTAAAAGGAATTTTTAACTTAGAAATATCTCAAATATCTGTAGCAAATTTTTGCACATTGCGTGTTTCCCTTTGAGATTCAGCGGCATAAATATATTACGGTACTTAAATGAAATTTTGTTTTTACATTTATCCATGCTAAAGAAAAATGGGAACAAGTTTAACGTAATGGATAGCCATTTAAGCCACAACTAAACGTGTGGTTTTTCAAAATAAGCAAAATTCTGAAAATTAGCTGTTCTAAAATGACAGACGACATAGGAAGACTGATAAAACTTTATAGGATTTTATGATTCGTACCTAAGAGCTTTGACATTAAAAAGGCTGACCTTTGGGATTTTGCTTTGTTTTGTTTATCACCTTTGAGACAGAGACTGGCGCAGGATAAAGAAAGAATTCCGTTGAAGGTTTTGGCAACCAATATGAGCGCGAGTCAAAGAAACTTTTAAGACTTTCCGGATACGTTCTTGCCCCGTGGCATGATATGCCTCTAGAGCCACATGAACACTGCAAATATTTCGTTGGCTTCCATTGTTCAAAAGGCTCTCTGTATACCTTTGAATAATCATCGTAACACTTGCAAATCAAACTGTTAGAAAATTGAAAAGGATCGCAATTAGAGCACGATTTAACTTTGATTTGACTGCTGTTTCCATTTGAAGCATACCATTCCTGACAATCAAATGTTCCATTTGCTTTACAAGTGCAGTTAATGCATGGAGAGAATTGAGCAATGGTCCCTCGGACATTTGTGAAATTTTGCCGTGAACAACCTAAAATTGAGATGAATAGTTACTCAAAATATTTGACACGTTGCAACTTGACATAGTTTGACATCACTGAAAGGATTGAAATCACTTTCTTACTATAGAGTTTGAATTATTCTTCGCCATGCCTTGAAATAGATAGACGTAAGAGATGCCGTTAAAGGGTACGATATGCCCTTAGTAAAATGGTTCTTCAATCTTGCTATAAAAATTTTCAAGTCCACTTTTGAAGTCATCTACATGAGCAATTTTCACATATGACAATTTTCCTATGAAAAATGTATTTCATGAAACAAGTGTCCCACGAAAAATTGTCAGTCGACCTCAATCGGCCCAATATTAACCAGCAAAATCGGCCCAATATTCAATTTTTCAGCGAAAAATTTTCGGAGAAAAATTTCTCGCGCAACTTCGGCTTTACGAGCACCAGACCTTGCAGCTTGCTAATATCAAACCTATTCAATTGCTTACTTTAGTGTTTTTAAACAAAAAATTCTTAATCCTAAGTTACACGAACAATTTTTCTATAACAGGTTTTCATTGAAACATTTATTACATTATACTTCAACTGACCAATTTTCATATAACAGTGGCACTTGTTCAAAAACTGGCGCGTCATAAGAGTAACAACTGTGATATGTAAAAATTGCTTTTGCAGATGACTTGACAAGTTTGTTATCCATGTACACGAGCAAATTAAATTTGAAAGAAAACATAGAAAATTGCTCGTGTAATTTTAACTAGGTCACCTCGCCACCAAGTCCAAACTTTAGAGTCAATCAAATATCCTCTGGGAGATAGCCGAAGATCGGGAACAAAGTCATCCTCCCCGAAACCTGAAAGAAAAGTCATGCTTAATAGGCTTATATAGGCTTATACTGTATTTTATATAAAATTTCTAAGACATTTTCTTTTTGTCCAATGATGAATAAATTAATAACAAGAGATATGCCTATCTGAAGATTTCCGCTGGACTATATGAGAAATTTTGTCGATCCCATATTGAATTGAAAAGTTTTAGAATAGGAAAACAGGAAATACTCTAATAGACTGAAAAAGATATCTGCAGTTGAACCACATATGTACAGTATCACGATGCGATAAACGAATAAAATTTCTTAAAGTTAAGTCAAAATTCACACTCGTGGGCCTCCTGTGGGTTCTATTCTTGAGAATCAATCCAGAATCACAAGAATCCTCCCGAGACGCCCGAAACAGAATCACAACAGCAATAAAAATTGTCGTGGCGACTCCTCGCGACATAAAGATGCGTGTGCGCAAATGTTTTCAGCGTCAATAGACAATTAAACGAATACTTCAGCCAACAGCTGATTTGTCATGATCGACGAAGTAAGAAGCTTCTGGATCGAAAGCCTTTGAAATTCTTAGCGTTGATTGGCCGATTTGTCATCCATCTACCTCACGCAACAATCTACCAAAACATTCGGCTATAGCGTTTTAAAGATTTCCATCTGCTTCGCTGCGGAAATCAAAAATGGAAACGTCTGTAAATCGCTCCATTCCTTAGCCAATTATTCTATTTCATCTTTTTTACTTAGAGTATAGGGTGTGATTGAGGGATGTTGACTAATTTTCAAACAACATGTACAGGGGATTTATGCTTTCATTCATGAAATAAAGTAGTTCATAATAATAGAGCAACGGAAACCTTTAGCAATAGCAACAACTATTTACTTAAAAAATTGAATTGGATGTCCCGATGCCCAGAGTGGGACGTGCACAAATCACAGCATAGTAGCTATTTTTATGTGCGAAGGATGAGCACATTATGTGGGGATGCGATGTCACATGCAGGTATAGAGAGAGAGAGAGACCTAAGACGCTCTCTTTTTGCCAAAATGTAACAATAGATAAACTTTGAAGTCGCCGTAAGTGTCGGCATTAATGATATCATTAGCAAAAAGCAATTAATTTACAATAAACATCAATTAGCAGCATTTTCTACTGTGGCGAACTGGTCTAAACCACCGCTTTCTTAAACTAGAGGTCTGGAGTTCGATCCCCGTTTCACGGTACTCTCAATATTTTTTATGATCGTTTGGTTTTCATTTTCATGTTTTCATACTCGAATCATTGATCGTAACAACTCTATCCGTTTATGTCCTTCAATAAAGTTTTTCATTTTTAGTCTTCAATTTCAATAGTTTCGTTTACTTTTATATGCTTTCGCGGTCCGCAGGTGCATAAAAGCAAATGAGTACCATGAAAAGAATACATATGGATCATATTAGTACTGATTTACTTTTCAATAAAAATTTTTCAGGCTGATATAGTTATGACTATGGAATACTATTTTAAATACATTGATTATGATTGAGCGAAAATCACGGCTGGGCGTAATTTACATGGACTGTACGTGACAGTCGACATAAACATGTTTTCGAATGGCAATCAACTGTTAAAATAGCTATTTGTGGTGATTACTCATTGGCAATTAGGTCGGGAGATAGATTCTTTGTTTTGTTTATCGAGTTGATGCAAGTTTATGCCAGAATTTCTATTACGCCACAAGCTCTCTCCGTTCTCTTTTTTGAAAATGACACAAAATCTTATAACAATATATGCAAATTTGGGAATCGAGAACGGCCCATTGCTGTCCAGAATTGAAGGTGAAAGTGCTCGCGAGATTCGAGTGAACGAAAATATGATCAGCAACACCACCAAAATCATCATTATCATAATCATTGACATCATCACTGTCAGATTCAGCATGTTATTATCATTATCGTTGTCGTTATTGTCATGGTCATGATCATTGTGATAATCATGGTCATCATCATCATCATCATCATCGTCATGGTCATGATCATTGTGATAATCATGGTCTTCATCATCATCATCATCGTCATGGTCATGATCATTGTGATCATTGTGATAATCATGGTCATCAACATCAACATCATCGTCATGGTCATGATCATTGTGATAATCATGGTTATCTTCATCATCATCATCGTCATGGTCATGATCATTGTGATAATCATGGTTATCTTCATCATCATCATCGTCGTGGTCATGATCATTGTCATGGTCATGATCATTGTGATAATCATGGTCATCATCATCATCATCATCATCGTCATGGTCATGATTATTGTGATACTCATAATAATCATGATCATAATCAGTTTTGCTGCAGCTGTTGCACTGCTGGACATGGATTCATTTGTGAAATCATTGTTTCATTGTTGCAAATTCTTGCAAACACTCTTTGGTAAGCGTTGTACCGCCATCCTTCGCACATTGCGACAGCATTGCTATGTTTTTCTCACTGTCGTCCAAAACCCAGAGACAACCTTCAGCTCGTTGGATTTCAGCAAAACAAGAAGCTGTCTGCCATTTAGACAAAGGAGAATCAATTTGAACATCCGAGTGAAACTACCGAAATTACACATGATTTAGGAAAAGAAACAAATACCGCTTTGAAATGGCTAGAAAACAATCACATGATAGCCAATCCAGAAAAATTTCATGCTTTGATAATTAAGAAAAACGAAGGGAATAGCTATACTAGTGGAGCATTCATCAATATTAAGGATAAGCAAATCAAAACTGAGGAAAGTGAAATTACTTGGAGTAAAGATTGACTTCAAGCTAAATTTTGATACTCACATCTCTCAACTTTCAAAAATAGCTGCAACTCATCCAAATGTTTCGAATTGACAGAAATATTTTTAGGTTTTAAGGAGAAAGAAGTATTTGTAGATAGCATTTTACTCTCAAACTAGCCCTGGCCCCGAGGCGCGCTGCGCGCGCCTCGGGCAAGGGCGCCGGAGCCACGGGGGCAGCGGGGGCAGCTGCCCCCGTTGCCCTACTGGTACGGGGGCAGCGCGGGGGCAGCAAAGTGCCCTTTCAAAAAAACTGGTTCCCGATATTTTCATAATAATATGTTTTAGAAAATTACCGAGACCTGTATTTTCAAGGAAGAAGAATGTCAATGGTCTCGTGTTGATGGAAACTGAACATCAATCGAGCAACTTTTTTTATTAAAATAATATAAAGCCACAAGGGGCAAACTAAAAAATATAGGAGTATTCGTACTCAACATACGGTGATGAGAGCCACGTATTAGTTGTAGTGACTGTAAGTCTTGGTGAATAGAATGCGTATAGAAGGATTCAAGGGTGGAAAACAAGATGGAAGTGATGTATGAATAGAAATTATTAGGTACGATTCATCAGCTGTCCACCTGTACTCAGCGTTTCGAGGGATTAAAGACAGGACGCTTTGCAGTACAGGCCCCTCAGCGCCTGTTGGATGGGGCACTATCGTACTACTCGGTCGGGCTTTTTGCGCTCCAGCGTCGGTCACTTTGGACCCCCGCCTTGGAGCGGTTGTTTATTAAGAGGGTCATTCTAAATAACAAATGAGTTTGATAAGAGGACACGATCACTGCTAGAAAAGTATAAGGCAAAACTGTTGCAGTGGTGTGTTATGTTGCCTTTAGCGTAGAAGAAAGCTGCACTGTTATGGCTTTACGAAGTGACGTGAATGAGATTTTCATGGTATGCACGGGAAATTAGTATGGTTTGATTGTATACAATGGTTTGGGAAAGTATTTTATCACCGAGGTATTGCATGAACGGTTTGAAGCTTTTAGACTGGTTAGTCTTAACTTAGCTTCAGTGACTGTCTGCACGAATGGCTTAGTCTTGAAGTGGAAAGAAGCGTTAGCGTTTACAGTGCTGTAAGTGGAGAAGGACGTTGGTGTCTGTGAATCATGGACGGGGCAGTCCGTTTACGTTCTATACATGGCAGGTAAAAGGCACTGTTAGTGACCGTAACGATACTACTTTTCACGTTGAGAGACCTTAGTATGGAAGGGAGATTAGTGACAATGAGGTAACATGGCAGCGGTAAATTGGCGACTGAGAGCGAAATTTTTGAAAACGGTTTCCAGAGTGGAATGTTTTGAAAACGGAACTTTGTTAAAACGTATCCGTGTAGACGTTGGCCCCTAGAAATGGAAAGAAATGCTTCGACCATCATTTGCAGCTGGTTCTTTTGTCCCCGTCCTCGGTTGTTCTTCCGTACTGTTGCTGTACCCTTGATCCATTAATGCCTGACTGAATTCAGGTGTGGATGGCAAAGTACGTAAACTATCACAGTAAGTATGGGTCGCTTGGTGTTTTGAGTGGTTAGTATGCAAGAATCGATTATTCTTTTCGATGCTCTTGTATGCAAGGGAAAGTAATCTTTAGTCCTTGAAGCTCTTAGACCCTCGTCCTCAGTTGTACGTCAGTTCAGAAGCTCTTCCGAGGGGCTACATGACTTATTGATGAAGGGGGATGTGCGGCCCAGATTTTTCGAACGCACCCACATATAATGTAGACATATGCAATGAGAAGGAAAACAGGGGATGAGAGAAATTAATTTGTAGATCTCATTCTATTATAGCTTTAAATTGTACTGTGAACATCGAACGATTGTAACATTGATGTGACCTAAATGAAGTAAAATGTTTGAGTGTTATTAAATTTCCCACCCCATTTTATGGGGTTTTGGAGAAAATCATAGCAATTTCTAGAGAATTTCAGGGCCAAAAACCCACCTATATGGGCGGTACCGGTACCCAATTTATATTAAGTACCCCACCGGGGTTGCTCAGCCCTTTTGACACGGTACGGATCGCTTGTTCTTTTGGATGCAGAACGCGAGAACCCAAAGTTGTTGTGTGCAGCATGTTTTTGGTTTTTGTCCTCAGTTGTTATAAAGTTCAGTTGTTCGGACCTACTCCTTAGTCCAGTAATTGTTGCTGCTGATATTGTCGGGTGTGATCTTTTTCCTATTCCTCAATCCTATTCCTCAATACTTATTTCGTAGACCCATGCTTTGTGAGCAGTGCCAGGTGACGAAAACAACTTGACAACATTCCGTGCAGTCTACTCATTTGTCGAAAATTGAAATACTCGAAGTCAGTGTTTTTTCAGGGACATTCTTGCCTAGATCAAAGAAGGGCTAGCCCCAATTACCCCAGAAACGACAGCAGAAACTTGAAAAAGAAGGTTCGATGGCTAAACTACACCAGGGCGGTGTAATCTTTTCCTATTCCTCAATACTATTCCTCGATACTAATGCTGTAGATCCATGTTTTGTGAGCAGTGCCAGGTGATGAAAACAACTTGTCACCTCTCCTACAGCCTACTTCCTTGTCGAAAATGTAAATGCTCAAAGGCAAAGTGTTTTTTCAGGGACATTCTTGCAACTGGAAATTGTAATTGTAAATGAAATTTCATGAGATGAAGCCAAAGGGAAATGATTTTGATAAGAAACAGAACGAAAATATTGTGAAATGACTTTAGAAGAAATTCTCAAAGTAAACTTTAGACTTTCGTCTGCAAGACATCGAAGAGGTTCCCTTAACCTTGAAAATAGTATACAAATCTTGTTCCAATCACGGGATTCCCATTAATTTCGAATTCTTTATTTTGTCAATTTGATTTTACTGAAAAATAAATTAGAACGACATATATACCTAATAGAAACGAAATAGAATGATTTTTAGTGTTTTTTGGGGAAGAAAATTATAGGAAATAAATGATTTTAGTCTTCTTGACTTGCCTTTCCTTTTTACAGTAATTTTTGTCAATAAAATAAAAGAAATAAACAAAAATAAAAAGCAACCATACTCTTATGAGGGGAATCGATCCCCTGACCTCGTTGTTTCCAAACAGGATAACAAACAGGCCGCGCTAATCAAAGTGTCGAGGTGTCAAGAAAAAGGGATTAATCCCGCAGCGAACACCTCGTTCTTTTGTTTTTAGTGGCACCAGACTGCCCAGATCAAAGAAGGGTTAGCCCCAATTACCCCAGAAACGATAGCAGAAACGTGAAAAAGAAGGTTCGATGGCAAAACTACAGCAGGGGCGGCAGGGAAAGGTGCAAGAGCGAGCACTGGATCTTGAAAACCCTAGGAGGATGATCTCGGACAAAATCCGTCTCCATGACTACTACTACTTTAGTATAAGAGACAATATTTGTTGTTTACTGGTTTTACCTTGCGATACGGAAGGTTGCCTAGGGTTCTGTGGCTAGACTGGTGGTGCAATCCGTAGTAAATGCACGGGGGACGAGAGAGAGACCGTGTTTCAACAGACAAACGTCCATTTCAACGCGGTTGTGAGATATGCAAGCAGGTTTTACTAAAATAAAGTTTTACGCCGCAGGTTTTAACGTTTCTAAATGTTTAGTTATAGTGCGCATCTTGCGTCTGATGATACTTCTTTAAATTAAGCAATTATACATTTTTAACATCATTCAGAAGAGATAGTAAACAAACAACAGCAAGTGCGTAACAGAGTTTTGCTGGTTGCTAAGATGATAGACAAATTTACTACAATTGCCCCTGAAGATTGATTAACTTGAAAGGGATGGGAGGTTTGGTCTTTCGTTAGACGTCAGACCGTTCAGTGCGATGCATAAAAGAACGAGAAGGCTTTAGATAAAAAATAAAACGTGTTGATTTTTGAGGAAGCTCGATTTTAGGGGTATAGCTGGTACGATTCCCGTAACCTAACGGTCTGTCACGCCTTTAATTGTTTAGCATAGCTACACTCTTTTTTTTTATAAGAATACTATAAATTTTGTCCAGCCTCAATATTCTTAAAAAATGTTCGTTTTGAGCCTGAATATATTCTTAAAGTATTCTTATTTTCAAATCTGAAATGCGGTTTTAGGGGAACATAGTTAAAAGAAAAATCATCTCATATGGTCGAGCGAAAGAAATATTTAACTATTATAACAAAAAGAATGTTGTTAACAATCATGAAGTTTCGTTTTGTTTTAACATTGCAAAACAGGCAACTGCTGAAAAATGAGACACAAATATGCGAGCTGAGGCTGAGCATATTCTTACAATTTTCTTAAAAATAGGATGATTCTGAGCCTGAATATTCTTATAAACAATATTCTTATAAAAAAAAAGAGTGTAGTGAAGTTAGGCACATGTTATTGGCTTAATACTTATCATATCACTGTGAACTATTCAAAGTGTTTCCTAGGAGAATTAATTCCACAGCTGTGGCATTTATGGATAACACAAAGTGGCAGACAGCTTTGAAAGGGGCAGGTTAACTGCAGTTCAACCTACATCTGAAATTTGAATTAAGGTTATCTTGGAGAACTTAACTAAATTAATCCACTAAAGCGGAGTTTATGGGATTATCTACAGAAAAGAAATTTAGATACTTACTCAAGCCAATCAAAAGGAAAATGACATAACCGAGAACGGCCAACTTCATCTCAACGTCTGTTGACTGATTTGATTCACAAATGATAGTGTAGCAGCATTTTCAGAGGAATTTCGATACAAAAACTAAACAAATCATGAATCTTTAAAACAGCTTTTTGTTTAAAGCTTCGACAGAACTGGTGGTAGAAATAAAGGATCTCAAACGTGACCTGCTAAAATAAGTTGCACTGTTTCAATTGATATTCATACAAATATAGAAAGTTGAAGACAGCAGCTTTAATTAAATTATCCAAATCGTTTTAATAAAAGATAGCTAAATCAATTTTTTTTATAAACAAGGTATCTAGGCCAAAATGGGCTCTAACCTGGTAACAACAAAAAATTAAATTTGAAAATAAGTTAAGTGCAGTTACTCGACACGGAAAGAGAATCTAATATAGCAATTACAGATACATTAAAAATAAAAAAGGAAAAATAACAAAGGAACTATTCTTTTTTTTTCGTAAAGCACTTTGTTATATAAGAAGATAGCATTTTTAAGCATCTATCATCTTCTTGGCTAAGCAACCAAACAAATCTGTTCAAAGTATTTAAGTGTCAAATAAAGGGAAAACTTTCTTCTATTTTCGCGTTGAAATCGTTTCGTTCTATTTCATAAAGTGGGCAAACCATTAAAAAGTGCATTTTATCTCCTAATACATTCTTTCCTATTGTAGTGCAGTATTTACAATATCTTTCACTTCTAGGGATCTTGTTTTTTCCAAACCTTCCAGCTTCAATTTCTAAATTGTGTGCACTCATTCTATATTTAGATAAGCATTGTCTCTTCTTAAAATCATCTATTACATCCAAATATCTTTCGAACTTGAAGACTGTCTTAACCGTAGCGTATGTAAAAAGTTTTCTATTTTGTTCCTGGTGTTCTTTAAGATTGGACATAATTTCATTTATTTGTGAAGTAGGTTTTCACTTTAGATTTGATCAATGGGCTTTTATCAGAAGGGCTGATATCATATAACTCTTGTAAATTACGTGCTTTTGAAAACCAATTTAAGTTACCCATGTCAGCATCATATAAGAGAGCTAGAAACGATTTACTAACGTAACTAGCTATCTGGTTCAGAGATACTTAATGAAGATAAGTGAGCTAGGAATTTAAGGATATTTATATGTCTATGTCCTTGAATTGAAATTCTGCCCAGCTCAGCATAAATTGCATCAGAATTAGTTGTGGATTTGACACCAAGTAAATACTTACATGCCGAAAGGTGCAAACGTTCCAAACTAATGAAGTATGGTCACTGTAGCTACGTCATTTCTTTGAAGCTTTAATATTCTTAATCATAATCTATAACAAGTGAGGCAGATACATATTCTCTTTTTATTAATTCGTATTGACAAATAATCTGTAAACTCTATTTTAGATCTCACCTGTCCAAAATTGGTTTTTTTCACAGATTTCTTCGTTCAGGCCCTTAGGGTGTGGTGAAATTTTAAAATTAACGAAGAGTTACAGTAGTTATTCGCTAGATACGTTTTAAAATGTTTACTTTAGTTAACTTAGAAATTTCTTTTTGTTTATAACAGATGAATTTCATCTGTTCTATCATGCTTCTGCACTATTTTGGGGGTCTTGTGGACAGACTAGACCTAGGAGCATTGTGTAGTACCATTATGTTGTCATTGATTGATATGCTGTAATGTTTGTTTCATTTATTTCAAATAGAGATTTAGAATAATAATTATACCCTTTTTATTTTACATACGTTAGTTCTACATAGGCTCGGATCGAGGAATATGAATGTGAATGTGATCAATTTAAGTTAGTGGGCCCGATATGGGGCCTAAAAGATGTCTTCGTATTGAAGTATGGTTTGATTTTTACCCGTTATTACAAATTTGTATCTTTTGCAAACCTACATTTTCTTGTTAATTTCTTTTGAAAATTGTCTGACTGTTATCCTATCCTATTTGATTTAATACCGGCTATACTATACGTTATATTTATTACCAAGATAACATAAGAGAACTTGCAATTTAAAAATCAAATTGCCAACTTATATGGGTGAATTTAGGTCGAAATTCATTCAAATCTTGCTTTAATTAAACGCGACACGACCTCATAAAGTGGCCTCATAAAATGACCCTTGAAAGGAAAGAAGAATATTATTTCTGAAGTAGAGGCTGATCTCTAAACTTTTTTTACAAGTTTTTGGTTCAAATATGACGTAGAAAGATAATAAATGTGCTTCTGTTCTGACAAAGACTTAAATATTTCTGTGTTTATCCTCCTCTCCTGCCGAGTCGAAAGGAAAGCACCTAAAGGGACTGAAGGGTGCAATAATGGGATTTGAAACCTCAAGCAATTTCCTATAAAGACAAAATGAATCTTCCTTGTGTTGAATCTTCCTTATAAAGAAGTTATGAATTACATGTAAGTTCAAACATTTACGGCAGAAAGTACCGAAGTTAACCATTATCACCACACAAAGGATTTGCTAGGGCAAAGGCAACTGCGGGTCAATTTCACATTCTTAACTCACTCGGAGGTTATTGTACTTTCTTATTCTAACCCTTACGAGGCAACCACGGCAATCACTAAGGCCGTCTAAATAGAGGTTCGGTGAACTGATGTCACTTTGGCAAATCACACGCAGAATCTCTACTTCAATCTTTATTGTGTTCCTTCAATTGATAAGTCGCTTATAACAAAAACTTGTTAAAATACCATTACTGATACATACGAAATGTTCGTATGCCTGATAATGTTTCCGCTGTTAATCGCTTTCTTGAAATTTGTTGAATGGTATCAGTGGATGAAATAAAAACATGGCTAGGCCGAGTTGTAACAAACTCTTCGCTGTGAGGCATTAGATAGAAAGAAAGCCTGATTCATCATCAATCAAAATTGCATAAAAAGATTTACCTGCATTATAGTGGAATGATGTGTAATTATAATAGAAAAGAAAACTAATCTGAAGTGCAAAAGTTTGAACCTTTTCTCCTCATCATCAATCACAGAAACGACAATTCTGTCTTTGCTAAAAGTTATACAATGGGACGTCAGATCAATTTCGTTTCCATGCAAGCATACAACTGCTGAAATTTATTTGGCTATAAAACAATGGCTGCAGTTTTCAACTGTTTTAAGCTCCTGCCCCAACAGTCCATATTTCGGACTGCCCAACATATAATTAATAATTATTATAACTAGGAGAAATTGGTGTAGCTGATGTAGCAAGTTCTATTTGTTCAATTGACTAAAATTCCTGAAATTTTGAAACTTGAAGGGTGACTCAACAGATTGTATGGGACCGATCTTCAGCAGATTTCAAACCACTTGATCTTTATTCTATTGGGCATCGGTCGGTTAATGCAAGATAGGCAACATTTTATTTTTCACAGTGTTATCGTGATTGCCTGTGGATTATGCCTGTATTCGAGATATTGTTATTACAGTGAGCTTTAACATCTTTTTAACTCATGCAAAAGCTGGACCTTGTTTGTAAAGACAAGATATGACTGTTATATTCTTCCAATTGAAACAATTATAAACACTATTCATAAATCGGCGATATATTTAATTTAAAATGCCTATTTACTTGACCATTGCAATAGCTTTCTTTCAGTTGTAAAACTAAGACTATCAAATATTGTTTTTCTGTCGATGGTTTTTGTGTGATTAAAACAGACATTTTTAATTGAAATCGGTTGTTCAATGAGAAATTTAAAGTAGAAAGCATACATGCCCTGCGGCTTGCTCACCCAGAAAAGATTTGTTGATTCTGTATAACTTTTCTTGTGTTTATATATTATATCTGCAAGCCAATTTTCCACTTGACAATATTTGATTTCTGTTTGTTTCAAAGCTTTGTAGCAGCAACCAAGCTGAATGAATATTTCCTTTTGTCTTCACATAGAGCATTATGCACCTGAAAGGAGCGAAGCTCGATAATCACTAAAATTAGTCCTATATCCGTAAAAACTTTAAAAATCTATTAATGCCTTTAGTTGGCAGAGACCTGTTTCATATCTCGAGCGTTGCAATGTCGCACCAACCAAAATTCAGGCCCCTTGCATTAACTCATATCAGATAGAGCAGGTTTTTACCATATACCAGATAGCCGTGAAAATAGAAAATGTGATTTTATCTACAAAACGGAATGAAAATCACTCCAATTTTTTAAATTTTCGGAACACCGTAACTCTGTCATGGTGTAAACATCAATCTCATCCGATACGAAAATCAGGACTTTTCGAAAGCTATATGGTAAAGTGTGAACGGGGCCGTAGTGCGGCTATTGTTTGCATCGATGTACAACTGTTCCATAAAGTATTTTTCCTTTCGCGCCGAACAACGCAAAATTTTTTAAAAAGGATTTTCCATACTTCAGACAGGGCATTCTCTGGGACGAGTATATCCAATTATATCCGCATTTAAAAGAACTGTACGGCACAGCGCGACTGTTTCCGACGTCTATCTGGGTTGAGCTGGACAAGAGACCTTTGCCGTTTAATACCACTCTGTCGGATCTAGTCTAAAATTGGTTTCATATGTTTCACGATGGGCGTTAAGAATTAAACCATCTAGAATTAGTTTACTCGATTTAAAATTTACTCGGTACGGTGATAAAATCCCGGTCATGCCTAGAAGTTTCAATTAATAAGTTTCTTGTCTGCTTCCTCACTTAAAACCTGTTGAAACTTGTTGATGAAGCTATCAATGCCGGTAAACTATGCATTATTGAATTGAGAATATCAGAAATACAGTTGATGTTGTTTTGCTGATTTCAATTACAACGGTTAAGCTGCAGCTCGGGCGGATGGTAACAGGTTCGAAGTACGGGGACGTGCAAGTATTTAGGTGTTCCCTCTTGAAATGTGCAGAATCCTTTTCAGAAGTACGGCATTCTGGGTACCATTTGTGGAAACGTTTGCAACTATGTGTACTTCTGGAGAATTTAGCAACACTATTAGGAGGAAAGCTGAGCATTTACAAGATGAATGTGCAGTCAGAGCTGATAAATTATTGGACCAAAAGAAATGTTCCCCTTTCAACATTACAGGCTTATCTTCATATGATTTTGCTGTATCTGAAAAATGTTCTTGCCTTCCTGCGTAATTATGGGTATAGTCTTCACCATGTTTGCGCAATTACGGGTCACAATTTTTTGTCAGGTTTGAGAAGGTTGTAAAGAGGGGTACCGGCTAGCATGGGGGTACGGCTATCAGTGACGTCATCAGTGACGTCATCAGGTCGCGCTATAGTGCGACGGTTTTACAGAAACCGCTAGCCTCGTTTCCGATTTAACAATCTAGAAGTTTCCAGAATGTTCCAGAACATCTCTAAGAATCCTACAATCTGATTAGCTAGAACTTTCTAGAAGTTTCCAGAAGTTTCCAGAAATCCTACAATCTGATTAATTATGATGGCGTAATAATAATTCGAACGCGACGTTCGAATCGTTTATTAAATAAAATAACATAATGATCCTACAATCTGAATAACTAGAACTTTCCAGAAGTTTCCAGAAAGTTCCACAAGATTCTAGAAACGAGAAATCCTGCAATCTGATTGGTTAATAATTTAAACATCACGTTCGATCGATCAATCTATAAAATCGAACACACGATCCCAATCGTCTTCCACAATCTAAAAGGAATAGCCTACTATCTCATTGGTTGAAGCTTATATTAGCATACTTTTATAAGACTATTAGCTGAGACTTGGGAATTGGTACATAGAACAAGTCCATAATGGAGATTCAAAATATATATCTACAATATAAACAACCATCAACTGCGCATGCGCAGTAGTTATATCAATAACGGTAAGAGCTAGAGGCCTGGGACCTAGCATGTAGAACAAAGAAGTAATAGAGATTTAAATGATGTATGTCATATAAACATTTATTAAATAGCGCATGCGCAATAGCAATATCTCTAATAGCTTTTGGTTTAATCCATGGTTTATGAGTATTATCTAAGCTTATGCAATTCATTGTCCGTATATGGACAGTAGCCGTTGATTTACAACCTTATTTTCAAAGAATGACAACACATGAAAACGACACTATTTTCTAACAGTACATTAATGAACAATAATGTCTAAACATTTTTTAGGTATAGCTATTTCTAGTTATTTCCATAGTATGGGAATAATCGAGTACTAGCATATTGAACTTCATTCACAGCAGCATCCTCAGAATTACTAGCTTCCTCTTCTTCATCATTCTTTGCTTGACGTATGATGAGATATTTTCTTTCTCAATAGCATAATCTAAGGCCTCTTGCATATCCATACCATCTTCCTTCTGTGCTTTTTGCATGGTTGCTATGACTGCAGTCACAACAGCATCATTTTCAAAACTTCTATTATATAAAATTTACGCCTGAAGACTTGCAGTATGTTTTCATCTTTATCAACTTCCCTACGCATTGAAGGCCATACATTCCCTAAAGGAAGATCCTCCTCAGTGTTGACAGTTTCATCATCATCATGATCACTTTCAGCTTCAATCTCATCATCTGAGTCAGACTCTTCACTACTCTCCTCATGCATCTCTTCTTCATGTCGCTTAACATTACTTTTAAACTTGGAAGAGAATTCACAATGATCACATTTGTACTGATTCATGATTAGCGGTTTACTTATAATTGTCGACTACCTCTTAAATACCTGAGTCCTAGAGCATAAACTCGCTTGAATTTATAGACTGGTTCCTCCATTCAATATGATGTGGGAAAGGAATTCCACACTTGCGCAGGAAGGATGTTTCCAATCAGGCCATGCCTAATCCATTGTTAATCCTTACTGATCCTCACTAATCATACCTAATCCATAGTTAATCCTTACTGATCCTCACTCATCCTTAACTGATCCTTAGCTGGTCCTTGGCTGATCCTTACTGATCCTTGGCTGATCCTTACTGATCCTTAACTAATCCTTACTGGTCCTTGGCTGATCCTTACTGATCCTTGGCTGATCCTTACTGATCCTTAACTAATCCTTACTGATCCTTACTGATCCTTACTGATCCTCGGCTGATCCTTACTGATCCTTAACTAATCCTTACTGATCCTTAACTAATCATTACCTGATCATTACTGATCATTACAGATCCTCACTAATCCTTAGCTGATCCTCACTAATCATTACTGATCCTCACCGATCCTTAGCTGATCCTTACTGATCATTATTGATCCTTACTGATCTTACTGATCCTTACTGATCCTTACTAATCCTAACTAATCATTACTGATCCTAACCTAATCATTACTGATCCTTAACTAATGATTACCTGATCCCCACTAATCATTACCTGATCATTACTGATCATTACCTGATCATTACTGATCCTTGCTGATCCTTAGCTAATCTTTACTGATCCTTACTGATCCTTGCTGATCCTTAACTAATGATTACCTGATCCTCACTTATCATTACTGATCATTACCTGATCATTACTGATCCTTGCTGATCCTTAGCTAATCTTTACTGATCATTACTGATCCTTGCTGATCCTTAGCTAATCCTTATTGATCCTCACTAATCATTACTGATCATTACCTGATCATTACTGATCCTTGCTGATCCTTAGCTAATCTTTACTGATCATTACTGATCCTTGCTGATCCTTAGCTAATCTTTACTGATCATTACTGATCCTTGCTGATCCTTAGCTAATCCTTATTGATCCTTAACTAATCATTGCTGATGCTTAGCTAATCCTTATTGATCCTTAACTAATCATTACTGATCCTTAACTAATCGTTACCTGATCCTAACCTAATCATTACTGATCCTTAACCAACGATTACCTGATCCTCACTAATGATTACCTGATCCTAACCTAATCCTTACTGATCCTCACTGATCCTAACGTAATCATTACTGATCCTTAACTAATGATTACCTGATCCTCACTAATCATTACCTGATCCTAACCTAATCATTACTGATCCTTAACTAATGATTACCTGATCCCCACTAATCATTACCTAATCATTACTGATCATTACCTGATCCTCACTAATCATTACCTGATCCTAACCTAATCATTACTGATCCTTAACTAATGATTACCTGATCCCACCTAATCATTACCTAATCATTACTGATCATTACCTGATCCTCACTAATCATTACCTGATCCTAACCTAATCATTACTGATCCTTAGCTAATCCTTATTGATCCTAACTAATCATTACTGATCATTACCTGATCATTACTGATCCTTACTGATCCTTAGCTAATCTTTACTGATCATTACTGATCCTTGCTGATCCTTAGCTAATCTTTACTGATCATTACTGATCCTTGCTGATCCTTAGCTAATCCTCACTGATCCTCACTAATCATTACTGATCCTTAACAAATCCTTACTGATCCTCACTGATCCTTAACTAATGATTACCTGATCCTAACCTAATCCTTACTGATCATTACAGATCCTCACTAATCCTTAGCTGATCCTCACTAATCATTACTGATCCTCACTGATCATTACTGATCATTACTGATCCTGAGCTAATCCTCACTGATCCTAACCTAATCCTTACTGATCATTACTGATCCTTAACTAATCATTACCTGATCCTAACCTAATCCTTACTGATCATTACTGATCCTCACTAATCCTTAGCTGATCCTTACTGATCATTACTAATCCTTACTGATCATTTCTGATCCTGAGCTAATCCTTACTGATCCTTAGCTGATCCTTACTGATCCTTACTGATCATTACTAATCCTCACTAATCCTTACTGATCCTCAGCTAATCATTACAGCTCAGGATGAGCAAGGATTAGCTCAGGATCAGTAAGGATTAGTGAGGATTAGTAATGATCAGTAAGGATCAGTAAGGATCAGCTAAGGATCAGTAAGGATTAGCTCAGGATCAGAAATGATCAGTGAGGATTCGTAATGATCAGTAAGGATCAGCTAAGGATTAGTGAGGATCAGTAATGATCAGTAAGGATTAGGTTAGGATCAGGTAATGATTAGTTAAGGATTAGTAATGATCAGTAAGGATTAGGTTAGGATCAGTGAGGATTAGCTCAGGATCAGTAATGATCAGTAATGATCAGTGAGGATCAGGTAATGATTAGTGAGGATCAGGTAATGATTAGTGAGGATTAGGTTAGGATCAGTAAGGATCAGCTAAGGATCAGTAATGATCAGTAAGGATTAGTAATGATTAGTGAGGATCAGGTAATCATTAGTTAAGGATCAGTAATGATCAGTAAGGATCGGTGAGGATCAGTAATGATTAGTGAGGATCAGCTAAGGATTAGTGAGGATCTGTAATGATCAGTAAGGATTAGGTTAGGATCAGGTAATCATTAGTTAAGGATCAGTGAGGATCAGTAAGGATTTGTTAAGGATCAGTAATGATTAGTGAGGATCAGTGAGGATTAGCTAAGGATCAGCAAGGATCAGTAATGATCAGTAAAGATTAGCTAAGGATCATCAAGGATCAGTAATGATCAGTAAAGATTAGCTAAGGATCAGCAAGGATCAGTAATGATCAGGTAATGATCAGTAATGATTAGTTAGGATCAATAAGGATTAGCTAAGGATCAGTAATGATTAGGTTAGGATCAGGTAATGATTAGTGAGGATCAGGTAATGATTAGTGAGGATCAGGTAATCATTAGTTAAGGATCAGCAAGGATCAGTAATGATCAGTAAAGATTAGGTTAGGATCAGGTAATGATTAGTGAGGATCAGGTAATGATCAGTAATGATTAGGTAATGATTAGTGGGGATCAGGTAATCATTAGTTAAGGATCAGTAATGATTAGGTTAGGATCAGGTAATGATTAGTGAGGATCAGGTAATCATTAGTTAAGGATCAGTAATGATTACGTTAGGATCAGTGAGGATCAGTAAGGATTAGGTTAGGATCAGGTAATCATTAGTGAGGATCAGGTAATCATTGGTTAAGGATCAGTAATGATTAGGTTAGGATCAGGTAATGATTAGTTAAGGATCAGTAATGATTAGTTAAGGATCAATAAGGATTAGCTAAGGATCAGCAATGATTAGTTAAGGATCAATAAGGATTAGCTAAGGATCCGCAAGGATCAGTAATGATCAGTAAAGATTAGCTAAGGATCAGCAAGGATCAGTAATGATCAGTAAAGATTAGCTAAGGATCAGCAAGGATCAGTAATGATCAGGTAATGATCAGTAATGATTAGTGAGGATCAATAAGGATTAGCTAAGGATCAGCAAGGATCAGTAATGATCAGTAAAGATTAGCTAAGGATCAGCAAGGATCAGTAATGATCAGGTAATGATCAGTAATGATAAGTGAGGATCAGGTAATCATTAGTTAAGGATCAGCAAGGATCAGTAAGGATCAGTAAAGATTAGCTAAGGATCAGCAAGGATCAGTAATGATCAGGTAATGATCAGTAATGATCAGGTAATGATTAGTGGGGATCAGGTAATCATTAGTTAAGGATCAGTAATGATTAGGTTAGGATCAGTAAGGATTAGCTAAGGATCAGTGAGGATCAGTAAGGATCAGTAATGATCAGTAAGGATCAGCTAAGGATCGGTGAGGATCAGTAATGATTAGTGAGGATCAGCTAAGGATTAGTGAGGATCTGTAATGATCAGTAATGATCAGGTAATGATTAGTTAGGGATCAGTAAGGATTAGTTAAGGATCAGTAAGGATCAGCCGAGGATCAGTAAGGATCAGTAAGGATCAGTAAGGATTAGTTAAGGATCAGTAAGGATCAGCCAAGGATCAGCAAGGATCAGCCAAGGACCAGTAAGGATTAGTTAAGGATCAGTAAGGATCAGCCAAGGATCAGTAAGGATCAGCCAAGGACCAGCTAAGGATCAGTTAAGGATGAGTGAGGATCAGTAAGGATTAACTATGGATTAGGTATGATTAGTGAGGATCAGTAAGGATTAACAATGGATTAGGTATGGCCTGATTGGAAACATCCTTCCTGCGCAAGTGTGGAATTCCTTTCCCACATCATATTGAATGGAGGAACCAGTCTATAAATTCAAGCGAGTTTATGCTCTAGGACTCAGGTATTTAAGAGGTAGTCGACAATTATAAGTAAACCGCTAATCATGAATCAGTACAAATGTGATCATTGTGAATTCTCTTCCAAGTTTAAAAGTAATGTTAAGCGACATGAAGAAGAGATGCATGAGGAGAGTAGTGAAGAGTCTGACTCAGATGATGAGATAGAAGCTGAAAGTGATCATGATGATGATGAAACTGTCAACACTGAGGAGGATCTTCCTTTAGGGAATGTATGGCCTTCAATGCGTAGGGAAGTTGATAAAGATGAAAACATACTGCAAGTCTTCAGGCGTAAATTTTTATATAATAGAAGTTTTGAAAATGATGCTGTTGTGACTGCAGTCATAGCAACCATGCAAAAAGCACAGAAGGAAGATGGTATGGATATGCAAGAGGCCTTAGATTATGCTATTGAGAAAAGAAAATATCTCATCATACGTCAAGCAAAGAATGATGAAGAAGAGGAAGCTAGTAATTCTGAGGATGCTGCTGTGAATGAAGTTCAATATGCTAGTACTCGATTATTCCCATACTATGGAAATAACTAGAAATAGCTATACCTAAAAAATGTTTAGACATTATTGTTCATTAATGTACTGTTAGAAAATAGTGTCGTTTTCATGTGTTGTCATTCTTTGAAAATAAGGTTGTAAATCAACGGCTACTGTCCATATACGGACAATGAATTGCATAAGCTTAGATAATACTCATAAACCATGGATTAAACCAAAAGCTATTAGAGATATTGCTATTGCGCATGCGCTATTTAATAAATGTTTATATGACATACATCATTTAAATCTCTATTACTTCTTTGTTCTACATGCTAGGTCCCAGGCCTCTAGCTCTTGCCGTTATTGATATAACTACTGCGCATGCGCAGTTGATGGTTGTTTATATTGTAGATATATATTTTGAATCTCCATTATGGACTTGTTCTATGTACCAATTCCCAAGTCTCAGCTAATAGTCTTATAAAAGTATGCTAATATAAGCTTCAACCAATGAGATAGTAGGCTATTCCTTTTAGATTGTGGAAGACGATTGGGATCGTGTGTTCGATTTTATAGATTGATCGATCGAACGTGATGTTTAAATTATTAACCAATCAGATTGCAGGATTTCTCGTTTCTAGAATCTTGTGGAACTTTCTGGAAACTTCTGGAAAGTTCTAGTTATTCAGATTGTAGGATCATTATGTTATTTTATTTAATAAACGATTCGAACGTCGCGTTCGAATTATTATTACGCCATCATAATTAATCAGATTGTAGGATTTCTGGAAACTTCTGGAAACTTCTAGAAAGTTCTAGCTAATCAGATTGTAGGATTCTTAGAGATGTTCTGGAACATTCTGGAAACTTCTAGATTGTTAAATCGGAAACGAGGCTAGCGGTTTCTGCAAAACCGTCGCACTATAGCGCGACCTGATGATGTTATTGATAGTATGAGCCGCGTGCGCTAGGATTTGGGACTCTTGAAAACGAGGTTGGAGAAACCGGTTAAAAACCGTCGCGCTATAGCGCGACCTGATGACGTCACTGATGACGTCACTGATAGCCGTACCCCCATGCTAGCCGGTACCCCTCTTTACAACCTACTGGTCTGCAGAATTTTGGGTCCTTACTTATCAGACATATTTGGAAATATAGGTCCAAGTATGGAACCAAAATGGCACTTCTCCGTCCAAAACTATGCTTAGGTACCCCCCCATTCCATTTTTGCTGAAAATCTCACGAACCGCCACCCCCCCTCGTGAATATTATGACGGACTTCGAAAAAATTGGAAAATTGGTGTCTAAGAGAACAGTCTGCCCCTCGGTAACGCCACTATACAAAGGATACAAGAAAATATTCTTTTTATTAATCGTTCGATAGAGATGACAGGAATACGCAGTGAAATTCATTTTGCTCTTGCAGAATATGATAGCATTCTTCAACAAGATGCGGCATGCGAAAAGGGAGAAATGGTTAAGAAACCAGGCATTAGAGCTAGTGTGAACCGTAAAAACAAGACCCTATGACCTAAGACACTAAAAAGGAAACAAACCAGACAGACAAACAAACAAGACGAGCAATGGAAATACCGCCACTCAAAAAAGCTTTGACATTCTATTCAGGTAAATACCCTCTCGTATTATCGATCCCGCCTCTTATTAGTACTTATTGGTTCTATATGTCTTACTGTAGGGGGTCTTATGTATTGACTCTTGGGGACTTATTTTAATGATATCTGACATATGGATAAGTTCAGCAATTAAATTTGAAATGCCTGTGTATAAATTGTCTTTTATTGTCGATTTATAGGTACAGTAGTTGATAGCGCTGAATCCGAGAATTAACGCCAAATTTTTCCAATTCTGCACGGAATTCAAGTTTTCAAGAGTTTGAATTTGAGTTTTCCTTCCAAGAATGTCCGCAGAGTCTGGAGCGAGTTTTTCTAGGCCTGAAGAGGACGAACTTGGGAACCAACCAGCTAGACTTATTACGCGAGTCGTAAAAACTTACAATCGAAAACGAAGATAATAACAAATTCCTTGCTTTTATTGACATGAAATTCACAAACAATTTGAAAGGTGATTATGATATTGGTGTATACCGAAAAGATTCGATAACAAAGTTGCAAATTAAGCCAAACAGTAACATAAGTCTGAGAAATAATTGAAGTCGTATTCAAAGGGTTGCTAGCCATAGCATGGAGAATTATGTTCACCAAATCATTTAGATGAAGAAATTGAGTTCCTCACAGACGTTTTTGTTGAAAACGGACATGACACTGATAAACTAAAATCTATAGCGGAAAGTTACAAACCCGGGGGAGGTACTTAGTATAATTTGGGTACTGGTATGTGCCGCCCATATGGGTGGGTTTTGGGCACTGGAATTCTCTAAACATGGGTATGATTTTAACCAAAACCCCATAAAAGTGGGTGGCAAATTGAAGAAAATTCGAAAGTTTAACTTTAATTCGGTCAGAAAAGTGGCAATATCGCGTCAAAGATGTTCGTAGTACAATATCAAGCAATAAATAGGTATAGAAAGTCTTATTATTCTCATATTCCGCTTAATTCTACTCATAAAATAGAGTCTGTTTCTGCAAAGGTTTACATTATAAGTGGGTGGGTTTCCAAAATCTGGGCGGCACATCCCCGTCCATTCATAAGTGAAGTACCCCCCCCCCCGGGGTTACAAACCACCTGAATTGAGACCAGATTAAGGTCAAGATCAAGATGCAATTACAGAAAAACCAAAGATTGTAAGACTTCCGTGGCTCCCTGTATTAGGTTCAAGGTTTAAACGTATTTTCAACAGACTGGGATCGACAGTGTTTACTTCTTGTTCAAATCTAAAATCCATACTGTGTAATCATAAAGGTAAACAACTGCTGAACAGTCATCCTGGAGTATACAATCTTGATTGCACTCGTGGGATATCCTATGTTGGCGAAACAAAGAAAAAGATCCTGACCAGGTGCTTTGAGCCACGAAACATTCCAGTCTGCCATGGACAGTTTAATTGGTTCTCAGAAGTAAGGGGTATGTTTTAAGCCAATCAGCGAATTTGTTTACATATCGTGGCACAGCCAATCATGTTGCTCTTAGAACAAAGGAAGGGTTGGGAGAAAATCGCCAGGACTGCAAAAAAATCTTTGGTGTCTCAATTGCCTCTTGAAGCTATGTACAAAAACAGCTTTCACAAAAATCACTTGTTGCACGTGATATTCGTAATTTTTTTGAAATTGGAGTTTTTCTCTGGTAGAAAAGTCCCCTTCTAACTTTCTGTCGCTTCCCTTCTTGAAATAATACTGCAGATGAGAGATATAAAGCGATAAAGTTGGCACTTTTCCGGTGGCTTTGGCTTAGGCCAACAAATTCAACAACTGCAAAGGTGGGTACTATCTTCAAGCTAATGTTGAATTGTCAAATTTAATAGATATCAACATTTTCAACTTACTTTGGATAATTTGCTTTTCGTTTCAACATCTTTGTAACCAAAATATCACGAAGAACACAATTATTTAACTGTGACAACAACTGGCCGGAAATTTTTTGGTCTCATTTTCACCCTGGGTAATGTATGTGCAGTACAGTGGAGGGTGTGCAGTACGGTGGAGGATGTTCAGTACAGTGGAGGGATATCATAAGTACAGTGGAGGGATACCATCAGTACGGTGGAGGGTGTTCAGTACAGTGGAGGGATATCATCAGTACAGTGGAGGGATACCATCAGTACAGCGGAGGGATACCAGAAGTACTGTGGAGGATATTCAGTACTGTGGAGGATACCATCAGTACAGTGGAGGGATACCATCAGTACAGTGGAGGGATACCATCAGTACAGCGGAGGATGTTCAGTACGGTGGAGGGATATCATTCAGTACAGTGGAGGATGCTCAGTACTGTGGAGGGATATCAACAGTACAGTGGAAGGATACCATCAGTACAGTGGAGGGATACCATCAGTACAGTGGAGGATATTCAGTACGGTGGAGGGATATCATAAGTACGATGGAGGGATATCATCAGTACAGTGGAGGATGTTCAGTACGGTGGAGGGATATCATCAGTACAGTGGAGGACTTTCCAAATTTCTGCACGAGTCCGAGTTTCCATCGTTATAAAAGTTGAAAATTTTGAAAATTTGATTGGTCTGACTCAAAGAGAAAATAGATATGACCATAGCTCTTCAAGGTCCAGCTTTCGATTTTCGTGTTTTAACAACAGTTGATAATTAAGGTTGTGGGGGTTTGCCGTTAGGCTGTTAAGAAAATATAAAGTTACAGGTTAAAATTTCAATTTTAACATTGCCTGAAAATATCACAGTTTTTATACCTTAACACTTTTGATTTAGGCACTACTCTGTCATACGGCCATTAAGGGGCAGGGGTAGGGCTAAATCCTCTGCAGGAGACCAGAATTCTCACCTGATGCAAATCTCTTAATTTGTAACTAGGCTAAGATAAGTTAATTTAACAACCCCCAGGGATACATTAAACTGTTCAGCGACTTCCTTGTGGATCTCATAAGTTACAAATGTGCTCAAACTATTCTCGTTCAGCAACACTCAATATAAGATGTCGCTGATGTAGCTACCTCCCCCACTCATCATGCAGCGACGGTTTCGCCACTCTCTACCTATCAAATCGCGACGCCTCTATCGCCCTCTCCATATCTAAGCCAATAGAAAAAAGAGAGTAGGATCCGGTGAGAATATATCACTATGTTTGTAGGGTTGAGGGAACTTGAATGCATAAGACACCCTTTACACTGTACCGGATTAAACTTGTTCGAATCAACCTTGGGTTCTCACAGTGGCGGATAACTTTGTTGCGATTTTGATTGTCATTTACACTGTGCCTGCTGCTCTAATTTGGCATTGTTGGTCAGAGCATGTGTAGTACTCCTTTTTTTTGTAGAAATCGTCGCAATTTTGACTGAATTGCACCGAATTTTACGAAGCGTTGGCATTTTACCTTCTTGTTAGGTCAATTTTTTCCTCAATAGTTATTAATTGATAGTAAAACTTCTAAGCAATTCTTAGAAAGACGTACCCTTAACATTGCACAATGATGGCCTTTTTGCTCAGTGAAAATGGCGCCTCACTTCGAATCAGGAGATTGCGTGTTCAAGTCCTGCTAGGATCGAATCGTTTTGAATGCATACTGTTCAATTTTCTTCCGTTATGCTAATGCTATGTGTTTATGAACTGTGTATTATATAAAGCAAAATATATAAGAAACTCCAAAATTGAATTTATTTTGCATCTTTCGATCTTATGATCCTCTTGGATATGATGATTAACAACACTTGATAGAAACTTAAAAGAATGAAATACTTGTTTAAATACTTTATAGAGATAAAGATCAATGAAGCTTATTTTCTTAGTAGCATAACATGTGTATATGTCAACCCATTTCCTGAGGACAGTTTCCTCTAATCGGAAGCAAGAGAATGCTGTTCACTTCACGAAAACTTCCCAGAAGTCACCAACTGATATAGCAGCATGCATGCCCGTATCACATTCAAAACGAGTCGGCCAATTTGAAATCAGCCAATGATGAAAGGTAGGATAAAAAAAAGAATGGTCTGCCAAAATTTGTTCGCTGTCGTAGGAAATTCCCACTTTCCTTCCACCCATTGTTCACAGTGTGCCATGAGATACGAGTTGTCATCGTTTAGCCTGCAAAGATAGTGGCTATGAATTATAAACAATAAGATTAGTCGAGATCACCTGCATAAGCACGCTAGCGAATTGATATACACTACTGTGATGGTATCCCGCTGGCTAATTTATAATCACTACTAACAATACACGAAAACTGCCACCACATCAAGCATAGAAACCCACCACATCAAATGTAATAACACACCACAGTAATGATTATCCACCCCAGTACCCCAAAACTACCACCACTGCAAGCTTAGTAACCCACCTCAACAAGCATAATAACCCACCATAAGTAGTGATCATTCACCACAGTATGCAAAAACTACCACCACAGCAAGCATAGTAACCCAACACATCAAGCATTGTAATCCACCACTTACCACTGTAGTTATTATCCAGCACAGTACCCAGAAAATACTGGCACAGTACGCAAAAGGTACAACCACAGTAGTGATTATAGATTCGCTAGCGTGGGTATTTCGCCTACTGCTGTGTATACGCGAGTCCGTTTAATTTCTCAAGGAAACATTTATCTTTAATTGGGTTTTAAAAGAAATTTTGGTGAAGGGAGTCTACCACAGCATAAGGGCGTGTTCCAAAAATTTTTGATATCCCCCCCCCCACCCCAGCAGGCCCAACTCTCAGGCACCAGCTTTGCCACTGCTGCTATGCTGGGCTGTCCTGCTAGATGTGGTGGATTATTGTGCTTGATGTAGTGGTATTTTTGTGAGGTGGATAATTAATATTGTGATGGGTAACTATGCCTTACCTTTCATATGTACCACATGCATCTGGTCGATTTTGGCTTTTACCAGAGCTCAGATAATCAATGACCGCTGAATCATTGGATTTGATGTGAATTGTTCTGTTTTATGCTGTCGATTTACACTTGAATCTGATCTGCGTAAAATTGCTCATTCCTCTGAACTGTTGAACTGCACTTTTCTTGAACACAAAATTTCTTAATGACTTGACATCGTTAAGTTCATCATAAAACTTCAGTTCAGATGCAAGACGGCTCTTGTCATTCGTGTTTGCCAGAACATTTAAAATTCGAGTCCATCCACCTTTGAAATACAGTTATTGTAATCAATTCGTCAACGATAAAAAAACAACGACTCGGTAGCAACTGGTAGCTATAAACTAAGATCAGCATCAATACAGCCCTATTCAGTACTGGGCGCTACTCACCGAGGGTAATGTCTGTACAGTGCAGAGGAGGGGGTGCAGTACAAATAAGTACAGTAAAAAGATATCGTCAATCTAGTCGTGCGATATCATCAGTACGTTGAAGGATGTTAAGCACTGACTGTACTGTACTTACGACATCCCTCTATTGTATTGAATATCCTAAGTTATATATTTTTAGGAATCAGCTACCCGTCTTCAATTATTTCCAGAGATCTATTTATACTCAGATACTGGTTGAAATGCCCGGATCGAAAAAGTGAAGCTGCTTTAGTTTTGCTTTTTTGAATTGCAGTAAAACGATAATTTTATCATATCTCCCTTCGCCTTATATTGTACCTTAACGAATTTTGAAGAATGTTTGCAGTTCTCATAGGCGAACATGTATGCTAATGGTACGCAAACGGCAATAGCCTCTGAAGACATGAACGGGCTTGCCCAGCTGATGAAACAGAACGAGGAGCTACAGAACATTTCTGAGTTAATGAGAGTTAACAAACAAAGTGCCAATCCCGAAAAAGCGAGCTTATGCTTATCGGCCATCCACGTAAAATCAATAAAATTGGAGTTCTAGGTCCATTGAAAGTTAATGGCACAGAAATACAACGATTGAAATAAAACTGCATCACTAGGGGTTGTTATGGACGAGAATCTCAGATGGAAATTTGAAATATTTGAAAGGCAATGTAAGAAGTGACATTTTGAAAGGCTAAGTAACAGACAAAGTAACAGTGGTCTCTCTGCATCAAAGAATTCTAAATCTTCCATATGCTAGTCAAAGGCCACCTCCGATACGGGAATGTTGTCTGGAGCAGTCTGCCGAATACGAAACTGCAAACACGTCAGCGTAAAGGACAGGGCCTTCTGAATTATTGAAATTGCCAAGGGAAAGGATCACTGGACAAGTAATTGGTTGAGCATTGATCAGATCATCTCTTATGATCGATCTATTATGACATAGAAAATGGTTAATAAGCAGTGCCTTGAGAGCTTCTGGAATAAGTATAGTCAGAGGAATGAAATTTCTAGGTATAACACAAGAGACAATAGAAATATCAACATCCCTAAGTTTAAAGATGAGTGTAAAAAAAATTTTCCACCGTTCTCGGCTTAAAGCTTGGTATGAAGTACCTCTTTAGAATAAGGGAAACCCCTTCGCTCTATCAGTTTGAAAGAAAATTAAAAATGCATTTGAAGAGCTCAGAATTGAATCTTGGCTAGAACAAAAAATTCTTGAATTTTTTTTTATTATTAGTTTATGATGACATTGTATGATATTGATTTAGTTTATATAAATTGTATTTTAATTTCTGATGGGATATCGTGCAAAAATAAAGATACAAAAATTAATAAATAAGTATCCCCTATTTTTATCAGCAAGAACATTCATAAATAGCAAATGTTTTTGAGGTCAATGCTCTGAAGATTGTCGTCTGAAGAAATTAAAATTGGTTTCCGCTTGTTATCGCGCTATTAAATGGAATGGTTGACTGTTCACAAATGTGGGTGTTCGCCTTCTAAGAACAATAGAAAATCAAAGTTGGCAATCAGTTGACATCTCGGCTTTTTGATTGGTTTGTTGTTTTGCTATTTTGGCACGCTTTTTGCCGTCTGCCTTCAGCTCCTTCATCTTACAGTCTCTTTTTATTTACCTTTATGGCAGCGCAGATATTTCTTGGTTAGGTTAAGACAATGTGCATGTGCCGATAGAAATGAAATATTTTCTGTAAATTTGCAAATTACATGGTCTAAGAAATGCCCTCGCTTGAACCGTAATGTTGACTTTAAGACACTACGCTATTCTAAGCAACAAAAGAAATTAATAAGAAAGTATAGGCTGAAGATGTAAGAGAAGGCAGACAGCCAAAAGAAAAAAACTAGGCAAATAAAAGGAAACTGAAGTGCCACCAAAAGCCGGACTAACAGTTATCTGTAAACTTCGATTGTTTAATAAGGTGAATACCCTCTGGTTTTAACGGTCCTACTTAACGCATTTACTTAATGGTCCTAATGCTGCCCTTTGGGGTCTAACGTCCTTAACCCTTGTTTTGACGGTATGTCGAATCTTATGCCCTGTTCAGGGAGATGTGTCAAATACGGAAATACATCACCTGTTTCAAAAGTCATATCGCAGTAAGCAATAAACGATGTGAGACCATCTGATGAAACAATTTGATAGCTCCCACTCTTCAGTGAAGAGTTGTTAAATTTGCGCTTGATGTCAATACAACTTTTTCCAGAGACTATAAAAAGAGAACGAATCAATGAATCAACGAATCCATGGATCCATGAATCAATGAATCAATGAATCAATGAATCAATGAATCAATGAATCAATGAGTTAATAAATCAATGAATCAATGAATCAATGTACAAGTAATTCAATGGATCAATGAATAACTGAATGAATCGAATCATTGAATCATTGAGTCAATGAATCAATTAATTAATGGATCATCAAATGCATTAATTACTATTTTTCCTAATGATATACAGCCAATGGTGTAATGCTATAGGGGAAAAGAAAATTCGTAACATTGTCGCCATGTCCGAATGGCAAATACGATGACGGTGATGATCAAAGACGATGACGATGATGACGACGAGGATGATGAATAGCTTGGGAACGAAAACGAGGAAAATCCTCTTATAAAAACCCAATAACACAGTCAAAATGTGTCAAACATTTCAGCTGATCACTCTCATTTTACCTCGGGATTTTCAACTAAAATGTCTTAGTAGATATTCATATGAACATGAATATAGGTGTTCGAAGCTTGCTTACTTAGCTGATTGCAGTGTCTTCCAATTCTGTTGGGAGGGCAGATGCACTGGTAGCCTTGCTCGTTTTGTTCGCATTTTGCATCTTTGTGGCAGTGGTTCGGATGACAAGGATCCTGAATAAAAGAAAGAAAATGTTTTTTTGAACGCCATTTTCATTTGCAGCTTGATTGAGTAATGTTTTTTAAAAAGTTTAACATTTTCTGCAGCTGCTGATTTGAAAATGAAGTGTTAAGCTGGTTTAACTGCTAGGTTAAGGGGATCAGAAGAGGATCGGTGGCCGTCGACCGCCGAGTTATCCTGTGGCAGAATCATGCGTTAAGCTAGGTCTTGGTAATTGCAAGGTGTTGTCTTCATATTTAAAATTGATGCTGAGCTTAAAATATTGTCTCCCTCGAAACCAGCAAAGATGCTGGCCAGCGCTGTTCCAAATTCCCAATGGACATTCCCACCGCTGCTCCGTCACGTTGTCGGTATTTTTCGTTGTTGAAGATGAACTCCACTGCCCTCGTGGCAGTCTGCATCAATTTAATGCATATCTATCTCCTCAGGGACGGGTGGGTTATTAATTTAATTGATGGAGTCTGACACCAGAACCTGTAATAATACTTTCTAAGGTCATTATAAGCTCCCATCATGATTATTTTTTCTAATCTGTTGTTGTGAACTTATATTATGTAGCTTATAGTAGTCTTAATAAAACTAACCGTTGTACAAGTTTGAATAAAATTAATTGATGATGAACAGTGAATACCCAAAAAATAGAGAATCAAAGTTACTATATTTGCATTTAAATTGAGTCTCTCCTTCCAAAAATCTACTCAATTCTGTACACATTACATGTTATAGCAAAACGTACCACAGCGAACGCAACAGTCATTCTTGTATAGGTGTCTTCTTCTGTTCTTGGATGATATTCATTCAAAGGACCAATGAATGTCTCCAGCAAATAACATTTGTTTTTTGACAATCTGAAGATGCTTGTTATGCAACCTTTTCTTTGGAAACAAAGCAAGCCGCATTTGACCTAAATGAGATTCAATGTAGTTATGCTCATATCAAAAGTTGATCTTCGCTCCTACCGAAAAATGATGGCTAAGAGCAGCTGTAGCAAATGCCAACTCCGCTTTGCAAGTAATCAGGGAACTGTCTTTCAATTTCCTTTATTGATCATTTTATATAATTCAAAGACGTTTGCCTAGCAAAGCTTTTCAGACTTTTAACCTATCTCGCCTAGGCGTTTAAGAACATTCTCGACATGGGGGCATGTTGGACTTCTAAATTGTCTCAGCTATTACTTAAGTAAACGGAATAAAAATTCCTGTGGATTTTGTCTGGAAAGCAAAAAATAAAACAGCACCAAATATTTTGTATACATATAACTATTCATGCGAGATATGGTGTCACGTGAAAGCGTTGATATTTCATGAGATCATTTCTGAAAAGGCACGAGAATATCAAAGATCAGGGTTAGTTTAGCGTTCAGATATTGAGGAAATGCCATTAAAAATATGATCGTTGCTTTTTGATTCTCTTTAGTGTAAACGTTGGATTTGTTATCAATTAAGGTTTATGAGTGTCAAACGTTGGACGATGGATTTGTTGCTGTAGACCTATAGAAATTTGATAATTTTGATGGTAAAAGATAGAATATCGAACTTGATCCATATTAATTTGTTTCTGATTGTATGTTGGCTACAGGAACCCATCAGGTCAGATAGAGTTAAAGGGGGCCGTACATGAAGCGCTACAACTTTAAAATCTAATTAAAAAGAAAAGTAGGAAGTATTTCAAGGAAATCTCTAGCCAATACAATGTATGAAAGTTGGTCCACTTGATACCGATGGTGTAAATCGAGATGCCGGGAATTTTATGACATCTAATTCGTGGAGATCATTTTTCTATGACTGGAAGAGGAAAGAGCCGAAAAATAATAGATGGAATAATTTTTGGAACTGTCAATTAAATTCAATAGAAAGCCGTTACGACGAATACGACGAACGCGAAGCATCGATCGAACTATTAACGAGTGAAGAAAACCGAATCCTTCACTCGGATGATGCTCCCCGTTAATGGCGAAGTGAAATATTACTAACTAAAAATGTTGTTAGTTTGCCATTTTGATGTCTATAATATTATTATTTCCTTGGCTAACCTAAAATGACGTCTTTAAAAGATTAAGTTTGCATTAATATTGATGTTGATATTTTCTACTAAATTAGTCTGACGTTCTTGGTGCGAAATATTACTTGTACACTCAAATGTGTTGGTTAGAACTGTGGATTCTCTAGCCTATAAGCACTATAGGCTTCGCTTTTCAGCAATTTCTAGAAAAACGTTTGTAAATCAAAGTCCAACCCCCCCGTTTATTCCGAACCCGCCATTTAGATCCTAACGGTAGTTCCAACCCCCCCCCGCCTATTCCGACCTCCTCAAGCAATTAGGCACCTCAGATTAAGTTTTTGCAGGTGAGTCTTTATGATAGCAAAAGGACACAAAGGCCACAAATGTAAGAATATTATAACGGCAGACAAAAAGGAATAAAGTTACCGTAGTTTCAGCTTCACTACTTCCCAAGAGACTCGACTTGAATCTGTTCCATGGAATTACACTTCGCAAATAATGAACGTGCATGTACCTTCCGTTTTCCTCTAAGGACTCCACAGCAAAATTGCTCTTAAACTTCAGTAGCATGAAAATAGCAAAGGCATATCCTTTGAAAAGATATCCCATTGCACTGATATATTGTACTCGCATTTAACTATCTTATGAATGCCAGTGACTTGTCAGCCTGTTTCTCTTATAGCTTCTTTTCCATGGTGACAAATAATATTCGCTGTTTCGCTACTCAGTTAAAAAGCATATTTTTTATTTTTTAAAGGAAAACGTCTTATTTTATGGGAAAATTATCAAAACACAGAAGCTAGTTTGATTGCAAAATCGTTGGTTTTTATTATTGTTGATATACAACGCATGAAAACTGTCACGATTATGAAGAAAATTCGGCAAAATACACAAAGTTTAACTGTGTCAACCACCTTCTTACATGCTGTAGAGTCATGTCAAATAAGAACGCATCTACCGCTCTATTAACAGGCGAATACTGAGAGAATTCCCATTCATAGAAGATAATTTATTCCATATGCAATAGCTTCCTTTCCTCACGCGCTAAAATAACGAAGTTTAAATGATTTCTGAGAACTAGGCTTCTTCTTGAAAAGGAAAATTTGAGAACTCGCAACTACCACCTATTATGGGCTCAGATTCCTAGAATGCTATTATAGATATATCAGATGTTTGATGTTGAATTCATAGATACTTCAACCTTGTTCTGTTGGTTTTCTTATATACTAAAGTAGTAGTAGTCATGGAGACCGATTTTGTCCGAGATCATCCTCCTAGGGTTTTCATGATCCAGTGCTCGCTCTTGCACCTTTCCCTGCCGCCCCTGCTGTAGTTTTGCCATCGAACCTTCTTTTTTCCGTTTCTGCTATCGTTTCTGGGGTAATTGGGGCTAACCCTTCTTTGATCTGGGCAGTCTGGTGCCACCTAAAACAAAAGAACGAGGTGTTCGCTGCGGGATTAATCCGTTTTTCTTCACACCTCGATACTTTGATTAGCGCGGCGTGTTTGTCCAACTGTTTGGAAACAACGAGGTCAGGGGATCGATTCCCCTCAAGAGAGTATGGTTGATTTTTATTTTTCTTTATTTCTTTGATTTTATTGACAAAAAATTCTGTACAAAGGAAAGGCAAGTCAAGAAGACTAAAATCGTTTGTTTCCTATAATTTTCTTCCCCAAAAGAACACTAAAAATCATTCCATTTCGTATATGTGTCGTCCCAATTTATTTCCTCCAGTAGAATCAAATTCACAGAATAAGGCTTTGGAAATCAATGGGAATCCCGTGATTGGAGCAAGATTTGTACAGTATTCTTTTCTTAAAGTCAGCCGCACATCTTGAATGTATGGCAGACTAAAGTCTAAAGTTTATTTTGAAAATAACTGCCAAGTTATACTTTGATAATTACTTTCAAGTTATTATACAAGATTTTTGTTCTGTAACTTATCCATGACATTTCATTTATATCAACAATTTCCAATTGCACAAATGTCGCTGAAAAAACACTTTGGGTTTGAGTATTTCCATTTTCCACAAGGAAGTAGACAGCACGGGAGGTTGACAAGTTGTTTTCATCACCTGGCACTGCTCACAAAACATGGATCTACGACTCCAGCATCGAGGAATAGGACTGAGGAATAGGAAAAAGATGTTCGTAGTACAATTTAAAGCTTTTAATAAAATGAGATCCAAAAACTCATTCCTCTCATCCTCTGTTTTTCTTCTCATTATTCAGGGTTTCTTTTTGAGCATCGAAAAGACTAATCGATTGGTCACACTAACGACTATTTCGCAATCCACGCCTATGACGCGAAGGTTTCCTTGCAAACGAAGCACAGAAAACAGTAACCGACGAATACCTACAGTTAAGATATTGTCGTTTACACTAAGGTTTTCCGCAATCCACGCCTATGGAAGGACTTGAAACCTGCTGCAAAATAAGGAATAAGGTTATCTTGCATACTAAGCACTCAAAATATCAAGCGACCCATACTTACTGTCATTGGGACTAAAAGTTACGTGCTTTGCAATCCACACCTGACGTCAGTCAGGCATTAATGGACCAAGGGTAAAGCAACTGTACTAAAGAACAACCGAGGTCGGGGACCTGGGAACCAGCTGCAAATAATGGTCGAAGAATTTCTTTCCATTTCTAAGGGGCAACGTCTACATGGATACGTTTTAACAAAGTTCCGTTTTCAAAACATTCCGCTCTGGAAACCGTTTTCAAAAATTCCGTTCTCAGTCGCAGATTTACTGGGCCATGTTACCTCATTGTCACTAATCTCCCTTCCATACAAAGGTCTTTTGAAAAGTAGTATCGTTACGGTCACTAACAGTGCTTTTTACCTGCCATGTATAGAACGTTAAAAGACTGCGCCCGTCCATGATTCACGGACACCGACGTCCTTCTCCACTTAAAGCACTGTTAACGCTAAAGCTTCTTTCCACTTCAAGACTAAGCCATTCGTGCAGACAGTCACTGAAACTAAGTTAAGACTAACCAGCTTCCAACCGTTCATGCAATACTTCGGTGATAAAATACTTACCCAAACCATTGCATACAATCAAACCATACAAATTTCCCGTGCATACTTTGCAAATCTCATTCACGTCACTTTTTATAACAGTGGAGCTTT
>JACTAT010000503.1:12654-31400 GCA_014526335.1 Chrysaora quinquecirrha | reverse complement strand
TAGCCTTACTAAGACTCAGGTAATAAGTCCAGGGAGTTTTCTGTTGTAATAGATTGGCAACAAAAGGACAAATTTAGAGCCACAGAAAACGATCTTCAAAATCTAACTCACTTTTTTTGTCTTCTCCAAAAAGATCAGCACTAGAGATTGAACTTGAGCCATGGTATTGATCAAGGCGGTCACGTGTCATATCATCCTGAAACAGATATGGAATGATTCAAATCGTTGATTAATTTAAGTACACTCTTGTCTCAAAATAGACTTTCCTCAAGTTCTTTAACTTTCGCTCAAGTTGAATTGAATTGATGTTGCTCTTGTTTGCTTCAGTAAGACTGTGGCTAAACTAGGAGACATGTCACGCGACATTGTATTCGTCATGTCTCCCAGGGTGGCTTAACACGCGTTTGACAAGCTTGCAACATGATCCGTGTTTTGCAGTGACAAGAAATGTTTCTATGGTCTCCCAGAAACATTTACGTGTCTCTTGCTAGAAATTTTGTCGCGCGCTACAACGTTTCTGAGGTGGCTTAAGTGGAAGATATTAAGGTGACATCAATGTCGCGTGGACATGTCTCCTAGTTTAGCCAGGCCATAAGGGTCAAGAAGCAATTTGAGCGTCTAGCAATTCAATTCAACAGCGATAACAACAACTCAGGTAATAATATAGTCTCACAACATTATGAACGGAAAATAAATTCTTATGCTCCCCAGCCAATGATAATTTAAAAAATTCTAAATCCAATGCAATATTCAAACTCCCCTAGCCTAAATATTCAGGAATGGTAGCCAGACCAAGAAGATTTAAATAATGAAATGCTAGAGTACTAGAATAAGTGTAGATAATTTGCGTTTCTCCTTTTCATGCATCCTCAAATTCTTCAAAATCCTTATTAGACCCTCTTTTAAGAAATTTATTCTGGTATTTATAGCCAAATGCATTAAACCAGGGTAAAATGCAAATTCGGTAGAGTATCCGTAGCTAGAAATAAGACTTAAACGTAAGACTTAAACGTGCAAACTTCACTCTTTTAGGCCACTTTTAGGGCTACTAAGTTATTGGATCAACAGCATTTATCTTTAAAAAGGCCTGCATA
Organism: Chrysaora quinquecirrha; assembly: GCA_014526335.1. Classification (NCBI taxonomy): domain Eukaryota; kingdom Metazoa; phylum Cnidaria; class Scyphozoa; order Semaeostomeae; family Pelagiidae; genus Chrysaora; species Chrysaora quinquecirrha. The sequence continues at coordinate 30,306 of JACTAT010000503.1, read as the reverse complement.
GTATTAAAAACCCGAAAATTTCAACATTGCTTTTAAATTTTAACCACTGTAACAGCATAACAGAGTACTTACAACCAAACCTCCTGGAAAAACATCATTCAATCATGTTTATTAAGAGGGCCCATCAATGTTACGGGGGTGAAAAGTATAGATTGTATGAAGATTTGAAGAAGCACAGTACCTGTCTTCTATCACCAAACATATCTGTTGAAGAAATTGCTTTTGCACTTCCGAATTTCTTTTGCATATCCTCTGAAAGAAGGAAAACAATGGTACACTTTCGATTCATTAAATTCGTGAGAGGCCAACCATGTTTTTCCATGTGTTTCATGACTTGAAGTAGCTAAAGATTATAATGTGCTCCATAAATTACTCAATAAATCAGAGTAATGGAAATTTCTGTTCATTTTTAGTGATACCCCTATACGTCTTTTGTATTGCATTTCCAGTTTGTTTGACCATTTTCGGCTGATTTTACAAAGCCAAGGTACAAGTTGCAAATATATTTAACTATCAGACAAATGAACCAATGGGAAATTCACCACTGAATATTCTGCTGACTACTATTTTTTCCACCTAAATCAAGAGTGATTCAGAGAGGCGTTAAACACAGCTGGGCCAAAAATTTCTTTGTAAACTGTGTTTGAAAAAAGTCTTAATTAAAAAACCTTTAATTTTATTTTTCGCCCTTGATTTAATCAATCGTGAGCAATATTTGTGTGGTCAGTGTGGTCTCTGTGACACAGTGGTTAGTGTGCAGTGGTGTATCATTCCACTTGTGATTGCAGAGATAACAACCTTGGGCAAGTTGTTAACACAAACGTGCCTCTCTCTACCCAGGTGTATAAATGGGTACCTGCTCGGTATTTGTGAGCGCGATGTCCTGCTACATGCTATATGCATTCAGACCAAGCGTAAAGTTTCAAGTCGACTGAGTAGCCCTAGGGTAGTAGCAGACTCAAAAACGACAACTTAAACTTTATATTTTGAATATTAATGTGATGGAAAAATAGAGAAAAAATGAATGAAAGAATGAATATTCTACATACCACTTAGTGGCTCTACATTATCTTTCTTAGACGTTCGAGACCTGTTGAAAAAAAGAGAAAGCGGTCTTAAACGGTCTTTGCAGCAAAATCCGCGAAATCTACAGTGGACCCTATCAAATAGGCCTTGGAAACGTTGGGTATTGAAACTTTCATAATCTTCCTACGAAAAAGTAACGAATAAACTGAAAATACTTTAAAACATGTTAAAGTTCATGCGAGGCAGTGGTCAGAGAGAGGAAAGAAAAATAAATCAAATGCTTACCTTGAGTCTTCATAAGATCGATTATATGATCTAAAAATGAAGTAACAAAATTAATTTCAATGCATTTGTCATATACTACGTCTACATTGATTACTCTAGATTCTTGGTGCTGCATCAAATTATATAATTCTCGCGGTAAAAGCTGTTAAATTCACTAGGGGCGTTATTAGAAGAGAGGAGGGCTAATCAGAGAGGTACGTGTTACAGTGGAGGCATATATTGAAGCCAGAACATACCGTATTACCTCCCTTAAGCGCTAGGGCGCTTAATTAAATATCTGCCTCAAAGAGAAGCAATTATTTGAAAAATTATAAACAAAACAAACGCTCTGACGAAAACAAAGTTTTGCAGCGACCTGATTCAATTCATCAAGAGCTTGCATAATCACTAAAAAGGGTGTTCGGGACCAACCTGATGGGCAGCAGGGCAGCCCAATCCAAAGGGCGCTTTTTCGCGGGAGTGCTTATTCGACAAAATAAGGTACTCTTATTTTTTGAAAAGGAGAAAACGTTTCAGTTGATTTAAAGGCTATAGGGAAAGGCAAATCGAGCAATTCATACAAAGCTTTAAGAAAGAAACCAAGTATGTCTTGGTGTTATCAGTGATGCATTGTTAGAAAACAAATTTCTATTGTCCTATTCCACCCCAAATTTATGCGGACCTCACATTTGACTATGCTTAATCCCTTAAACTACTGAATATACCCCGAGGTTTTGGTATTATTTCTTTAATTAGGTATACAAATTGGACCATTTCCTAGTCATTTGGTTAGACCTGGAAATCGACTGAGCCCCCCTCAATGCTTCAACTGAAGTAAATTGAGAGTTTTTTAAGACTCAGTATACAAGCCTTACTACTTCGCTTGTTGCAGTTGTTGTTAGTTTTAACAGTCGCTCAGAGTGGAGTCAGTCTGTTGGAGCGACAAATCAAAAGTCTAAAAGTGATAATAGATGTGCATAAGTCTTACCTATAATCTGTACTATCAAAAGAGCTAGTGCTTCTTCCAGCATATCCACTATCATACCTGTAAGTAATGAGAGATGAAGTTAGCATTATTAACTTAGGCCTTGACCAAACAACCAAACATTGTTTGTTAAACATTTTAGTTTGCATGTCAAGAAAAACTTGATGCTTTGGCAAGGTAAACTTTCGTCATCATATATGAAAGGAAGTAAGAAGGATTTTACCAAGGCGAAGTTAGCATTATTAACTTAGGTCTTGACCAAACGGTCAAACATTGTTTGTCAAACAATTCAAGTTTGCATGTCAAGCAAAATGTTTATCGTTCACGTCGTAGACATTTCGCCTCAAACATTTTTGCTTGCATCAAGCTAAAATTGTTTTGAACTTTTCAAAAACATTCTCTAGCAAACTCTGTGTCCAGGAAATTTTGTGACGTAGCCAAACGTTCGAACTTTGCTTGATTATCAAAATTGAAAAGCTTCACAAACAATGTTTCATTTTTGGCCAGGGCCTCAAATATCAAGCAGGACAAAATCCATAGACATTAAAAGGATAAGACAAAACACTTACTTTGGTGGCTGTTCTGTCAGATAAGCAGGAGATGAGTCGTCCATTCCATATCTACGAAGGAATCAAAACTTTTTAGAAAATAACATCCACAACATAAGTGATATCTGAGAAGAGAACTTTGATAATATCTACTGAAAAGATGATTGATCTTCGAATCAATATTTGGCAAGATCAGGCATCTCGTTTACTAGTCTATTTCATCATCAGGCTGTGATTTCAAGTAATATGGGCTTGTAAAGTGGAGGTTTATAGTCTTCTACTGGCCTGAGGCTACTCAATCAACGTTACACGTAACCTCTGATCTTGATGCGTCTAGTATATACCAGGCTACAACTACATGCGGAACACACTACCTATATACCGACCAGGCAGCCACTTACACACCTGAGAAGAAACAGGTACATTCATGTTAACAGCTTGCCCAAGGTCCTGATCCCTGCAGCCGCGGGTTCCCGAACCCACAATGTTACGGTAGGTCTTGAAGGCTAACCACTGCACCACAGAAACCACGGTCTGCAGTTGTACTATGTTTCCTTCAAAGCACCAGTGTTACACAACGATTTACAACATATTTCACTGATAAAGAATACATCTTTCTGAAATTTTAGACTAAGCCTATAATAACTGTTTCCGAGGGCAATACCAGAAAATATTAACCCGAAACCGTCAGTACAAAACAGAACTTGCGAGCTGTATGCAAAAAACACTGCCGCTGTAGTTCATGTAGATTAACTGGCGTGATATTTGAGTGTGAATGAAAAACAAATTAATGAGAATAAAGAATAAATGTAAATATTTTCGAACTTATCAAGGCTGTCTATGACACCGTATTAGACACGATTGTTAAACGTCTCATGACAAGCCTTTCGTGTTTATAAGAGCAAAGTTTCGGGAGATCCGTCTCCCATCATCGGGCAATGAGAAATGTGGTTTCTTTCCTAGGTTTATGCTCACCTTCTGTGTCCAGCTAAGCCCATTCCAAGTCTTTGCATCTGCTGAGCTTTCTTTGGATCAACTTGTTTCAATTTTTCTTCTTCCTTCAACATACTGGCTGATTTATATTGCAAGGTTGATGACGTCATACTTCACTTGCTGATTCGGTTCCAGATTTTTCCTTCATTTTATCAATTTTCTGAGCTTCGTTCTCAATGTCAGCAAAATTTGAATTAACCTTAAAGACAAATGGTATTTCGGGAAATGCATTACTTTCTGTTGATCTTTACCTATGCTTAGGGCCGCAACTCTGTCATGGAATCTGATTGGCGAAAAACGTTGAAATATGACGTAATGATAGGGCATTATTATCCGGTGATGCCCGCTCTTCACGTCAAATGTTCTAAATTTTCAAGTTAAGAACGCAGCACCAAATGGTTTCGTTGTAGTGACTTCAAACAGGGGCCAGAATTCGTAATCATAAGGGTTCTTGACGATGCCCTGTCCATAGGCTAATAAACCATATAATAACCGTTTCTCTCAGGCGATACCATAAACACTAACCTTAAGCCTGTGTAGAATAAAATTAGGTTAATATTTCTGGCATTGCCCTCAGAAACAGTTATTTTAGGCTTAGTATTTGTTTGTAGATAGTTAGAAAAATCTGTTTAAAGGAGTGAAGAAAGTATAGGTGGATTTAAGGTGTATGTCTCACAGACTTAGGTTCTTCAATCCATCTCGATTAGAGCAAAGCCACCATTTTGTGCTTGGTGTGACCTTGCCAAATGTTGTAGAATACCTTGTTTCATTAGCTTATTTCTTTCAAACGTGCAACATTTGTTGCCAAGGATGGACAGGTTAACTTATTCTTCCGTTCAACAGATAAAACATATTGTCCGGCATCTTTCAACTGTCAACAAAGATGTATACTCTTATACAACAAATATTGGACAGCATGCCAGACTGGACTTATTGCCTTAGTCGTAGTTATCGTCATTAAATTGAACTGTTGGACCCTCTAAATACCAGTTTCAGCGATTTTATTTCAGCGTAAGCCTCGGTTGCAAGAGCAATAACTGGGGCTCGTGTAGTAAGTCTAATGCGAGACAACAATTTCAAAATGTCGAACAAGTACACATGCCCTATTGTCCTATTCCAAATGTCCTATTAAGATGAAGGGTTTTTCTGGATTTTCATTCGGAAATGGAGAAGTACGGCAACTAGATTCTACTAGCCAAAGAATTGTGATAAATACCCTGCCCAAACGATCAAACATTGTTGGTCAAACAATTGAGATTTGCTTATCAAGTAATGTCTGGACGTTTGGCCACATCACAAAACGTTTCCTGACAAGCAGAATTCACTCACCACTCAGCAATGTTTTTGAAAAACTTCAAAACATTTTATGCTTGTATCAAGCGAAAATGTTTGACGAGCAATGTTTTGTGATGTGGCTAGGCAAGCATTTTGCTTGACAAGCAGATTGCGAATGTTTGACCAGCAATTTGACCAGCAATCATTTGGCCAGGAATCTATATAGTGCTCGCCATTCCTGAGAAATATATTGTTTTAAGATTGCCTTAATTTCATACTGCACATCTTTTCTTAATATCTTACAATAAAATAGCAATTCTTCTAAAAGTTCCTTCTAGGCTCTTTCTAAAAAGCGTGTACAGTGATTTCCACAACACTGTTCTCATTACTACTTCTGAGATCCTAGCAACTGGCGCTAAATACACCATTCACATGCACCTTCACCACTTGATATAATGAGATCGATTAAATCATGATATATGTACCTTTAGGAGCAGATTTCGGTGGTGAGATACTCAAGTTACCCACTACATCAAGATTCTTTTCGTCTAGATCACCTATTCAAAGCAAATGTATATAAATATATATAAATATATATAAATATATATAAATATATAGCTGAATATCCAAAAGTACAGTTTAGTCAAGGGATGAAGGTATTGAGAGTCGAATGTCGCAAGGTATGACAGCACGATTGAAATACCTCTGGCTTATAATCATAAGCTTGCATCCTATTGCTGATCAAATCTTTACTGTTTGTTCCTGCTTACAAACTTATTACCTTTTTTAGTAGACCCAAGTGAATAAATATTAGTGTATGAATAGTAACCACTCAAATAATAATGATCATAACAGATATTTAAGAATACAATTAGATAATACAACAGAAAGCCCATTTAAGAAAAAAATATGCTACTGCTGCTTTTATAATTAATTACGTTTTGACAAAATTTTCCCAGCCATCATGCAAATAGAGTTTTAGTCCTTTCTTTACACGTTTTGTAAAAAGTTCTGGGAGAACCGCTCTGCAATAAAAATATCTAAGTCGTGGCAACATGTAGGTTGTCACAAAATCTTCATCATAAGAGATTGTTTCAACAAACAATGGCTCACTGCTGCCAAACCAAACAACAAAGTCGACTCGTTGCAAATCGGCACAAAACATTTGTCCTTGAACCTGGAAGAAGTAAGGATGTCTTCACTTCAGCTTTATACTACCATTATCATCTTTTACAAGAAAGAATTTCTTGTCTTTAAGAGCATCTTGTACAGAAACATTGTGCTTTGAGAAAGGGCATTTAATCTCCAACCCCCACTTTTCATGCTGGTATGAAACAAGGCCATCCAATGAAGCACCAAGATATGGAGCAGACGATGATACTATCAAACCAACTTCTGAAACTTTTGCATCAATACCATTCTCCTTCAAGAAGATTGCATACAGCTCCTTAACATGTGGCTCAAATGTTTTGCCATGGCTAGTTGCAGCTGTTGAGAATGATTGATAAAACATTGCTTTCAATTTTGAAGATGGTTCAACAGAATTAACAGTGGCAGAATAGACGCTGTTATTCTATAAAGACGATGCTGAATCCAATTTTTATTTTCTGCTTGCCCATGTGTTGCTTTTTCAATTCCAATGATATCTTTCTCGGACAAGGCTAAGTTGTCACAATATACATCCATCATCTCTTTGAAAGATGAAACTGAGATGTCATAGCATTCGTTGAAAGGAACAGGGTCATCCAATGAAAGGTCTTAAAACCAGATGAAATAATGGCATCAGATGTGGTTGCGGAGTCTGAATCTTTGGGACAGGGAAGAGGAGGTTGATGAAATCCAAAAAGAACACTATTTGGAATGAATTCTGCCAATCTTGATTTCAAACATTCCAACCTATCTTTATCCACAACTTTATCACAAGGAGCACGAGGATCAAAAGATTTGTAGAAAGAGCCTCCAGGATCTTCCTTTCCAAATTTAATTTTTCTTATGACCAGTTCATCTATAGGAACAGCGGCAAAAGACTTGAGTGCAGATGTATTAGGCACATTCCAGGAAGACAACTTTGAGGTACAAGAGACAGCAGATGGATATTCTTTTAGACCATCTCTCCGTCTGTTGAAGTCTTCAAGAGCAAAGAGGAACCCACCAACATGGTTGCAGTTTCCAAACCCACCAAGACCAATGCTTGCAAGGCAAGAACAAGCAGAAGAGCAAACATCACCTGTTTTATTAGAAAGTTTTACGATAACTTTATAAAGGCTTGTTTTCATGGACGCTTTCACACGAACATCAAAGAAAGTGAAATTTTCATTTTTTGCAATGTCAATCTTTCTAACGAAGCCTTCTTTAAAGAACTGAAAAGCCTTCAGTTTCTTGTAAGCTGTGCTTTTAAGTAAAATATGTTTATATTTTGAAGTTCTGATGACCAAATATTCATACAACTGAATAAAACTGAACGAGGCGTTCCCGCCAAGATCGGATGACCAGGGAAGATGAAGACATTGCTCTCGAATCGCCTCATATGTATACTCCTTCTCATGGCAATAGAGAAGTGATTCATCAGCCTCGCCGGAGGCCCCACCAGATTGTTGTTCAAAGTTCTTTGCAAGACAAAATATTGCAAATGTGCGAAGAATCAGATCAGCCTTGTTCCCAGATTTCTTCTCCTTATACTGCTCCAGAATACTTTTCAGTTCTGCAACAGTTAGTGCTCCTAAATCTTCCAAACGATCAACAGTCTTCCCTTTGGGCAGGAACGATTTGAAAACATCCATCCAAACCGTTGGTACATAAAATATAACACACAGAAACACAAGACTTCACTTCGCATAGGCCTTTCAGTGGACTGATAGCAGATTGATGAGTTCGGAACATTGGTATTCTCGTTTCCGATATGGCGCCTCGCTTTGAACACTATTTGACGTCATTGCGAAAGGGGTCTATAGCCAAGAGCAAGATACCAGTACCTTTCGGATTTTTTAGTCCTCTTTTCTCCGAAATTTGCAAAAGCCCCTCCTGAATATGTACGAGCTGCTCTCCCAGGAACTTTGAGTTGGTCACATCGTTCAGCATAATTGTCAAGTTACTTTTACGGCAGCTCTCTAATATTTGGCTCCTGAAGAAAATACGAGAATGCAATGCTACATTAATTTTGCAAAGCTTATAAAATAAGAAACCACAAATCTGTTTCAGTCACTTTTGAAAGAAATGTTGATATAAATGTATCACTGTCCATTATTAATTGAATTGCTCTGAGTTTATAAATGGACATTTCTAGTTCCTCAGCTTATTCACTTAAGTTGGGAAGATTTTTTTGGCAAGTTATCATGTTGGAAATATAATTTTACAAATATCTTTTAAGTGAAACACAATTTTTTTTTCACAGCTTAAGTTCCAAAATATCATGAAACTAGCTTACTCAATGCAGCTATATAGCTGTTTCTTGGAAAATCTTGTCAACATTTAGGGCCTTTTACCCAATCCCTAACTCCATTTTGTACTGAGATTGTATCAAAGATTTCACTCATATACTTAGGTGCTTTTCCCTGCCGAACACTGATTGCCACCAGACAACATTAGATCATGGGTTATTGACACCCCTCCTTGCCCGCAGTGTAGCATTTGTTGGGTGAATGTCTTTCCGACACTTTTTGGACCATAAAGCATGGCAATCTTTGCCTCTCCTACAGTTAAACAAGATCTGTTAAGTATATACGCAATTTTTGCCACTTAAGAAGTTATGAATGTTATTAAATGATGCATATGTAGACAGAAATCCTCTTGCCTTGCTATTTCCATTACACGAAAGATTTTTAACTAAACCCCAGCTTGAAGAAAACTAAGAATATCCGTTTATTTGAGTTAGAAAATTGTTAAAATCGAGTCAAAGATGTTCGAAGTAGGATTTCAAGCAACTATAAGGCCTGGAAAGTCTTGTCTCATATTTCGCTTGTTATACTCATGAACATTAGATAGGGTATGTGGCTATGCTAGCTATAAGTCGGTGGATTTGTGGAATCTAAGCGACATTTCTGGCAATTCGAATTCGAATCCAGCTTAAGTGTTGTAGAACGTGACAACTATCGATTTACTTTTTGTTTACAGCTAGTTTTAAATTTATTTCATGAAGGGTGTTAATTCTGTAATAAACGTCTTTTGCAATATATTCTTTTCATAAAGATGGTGATCCATTCAATCACTCTCCTTTAAGTGTTTTCCGAATGAAATTGGATTCGGATGTGGCCTAAGCTAAAGAAAAGCATTTGTTGTGGCCTTTGCTAAAGAAAAGCACCTAAAGGTTGACACAGAGTGAAAGAAGAAAAACGAAACAAATGGTTTAGTGTGACAAAATGCATCATTTACTGAGACAGACAGGCTATTTATTTGGTTATTGAGGACAAAAGGATTTGTTTTGGCCTTAAAGCACTAAAAGGTTGTTATGTTGAAGGTTTTATTTTGGAAGGCACCATGTTTTGAATTGGCCTCATCATCAAGACATGATTCTCTTACTTACCATAAGTATGGATAGCCTACATCTGCACTGTTTTTTATCTAGTACACTGTATTTAGGTTTTTATCCATCCATTTTTACCATGAACACGAAGTAGATAGTTGCGTTAAAATTCTGTGTTGTGTTACGAGGTTTGAAAAGGCTGTGGATTCAGGCCTAGGAAAAGAACTGGCTTTTGCATTTCTTTGCATCCTGTGTAATCGTGACTGAGGAAGCATGTCATTTGTGTCATAGGTCTTGCCAACCAATCCTGGCGGAGGATAGCCTTCTGGGACGACATCACAAACCAATCAAATCGCCGGTACGTTTGGTACCAAGGGAATCATCTAAATTCTAGATTAGCCAATCACCAGAAGCAGTTGGCCAAGTGATAATGATGAAGTTGCCAAACCTCATTGGATCATAATAAAATAATCAAATGGCTACTGGTATTGCCTTAATGTGAGCTGCTAAATTTTGTTTTCTTTCTTTCAGAGGAGGAGGTCTGAGAATATGAACAAAACTCTGTGCAGAGTCAGGTGTTGCAGAAATTGCGATGGCGGATATTTATAGGCATGTGAAGGAACAGCATCTGTCAATGTCATTTCAGCATAATCAGTGGCTTTCTTTGCCCATTGAAGCAAAAATTTTTGATAAATTGTATGAAAAGGAATACATGAAGTATCAAAAAATCGAAAGTTGCTATGTGAGAGGCTGTAAAAGTTTTGGTCAGCCCTATCGACACCTTGCACAGAACCTTAAGACTCACCATAATCTCGACACAAAAGAGTACAACAGGTAATGCTAGTCTGCGCTTTTGCAGTAGAAGGAGTAGAATCAGTTTATCGAAAATTTTCTGCAACAAACAAAAATTTGGTATTTATTATCTATCTTTTATTTCATTTTTATGTCGCCTGCAGAAGGGTCACTATGTGATACGCCATGAGTAAATTAAAACATGATATTTTTATTTTCTAGAATGTATCCAGTAATTAATATCACGTATCATACTCCCAATCACGCATCGGATATGTCAATTCTTGTGCCTGGTGAAAGAATTTACAATGAGAAACCAGATATTGCTAAATTTTCAGATCTGCTAGGCAATACTGAAATTTGGGATCTCATGCAAAGAAAATAACTCATTTCAAACAAAGCACATCACTTTGTCAAGAAAAGTGTGTGCCTCGTGTCTTTTTATTTTATAATGTATTTGATATACCCTGATGTGCCCATACTGCTTACACCATTTGCTGATACTTGAATTTATCTTCTCTTGCTAATGCTTCATTCTTCTCTGAATATTACTGCCGCAATAATTTTGATTGCTTGACTTGATTCTCTCGAATATTTGAAAAGGGTGCCCAACCTTTATGGTATTTAGCTATGAAAAAACATTTTACTTGAAATCTTTATTGTTTTATTTCACTTTAATTTTTCTTTCTTAGCATTCTCTTATTTAAAATGCAATTGTCATTGACATTAGAAAAATGGGCCTAAGTCATGACTAGGCTGTGATACTAACAGCGCCTTCAAATATGATTTCGGCTTTCTAAAGTGAAAATTATGTGATTATATTAATTTCAAAGAAATGCAATAGCAGTTATCTCACTCGTAAATGCTGTACAAAGTGGTTTTGGTTGCAATTGCGAGTTCCGCGAAATCGAGTTCACATAATGATAATTGCATTTTGAATAAGAGTATAAATACCCGATTTAAAACAATTTCAGAAGTAGTTCTGTGAGTTCCGTGCTTTGGTTTTTCGCCCAATACTGTCGGGACAAAATGCGGAACTCGATTTTATGGAAAATAAATTCCACAGGTTCTGCATTTCGGACCTGGCCAGAGTTTGCTCCTAATTCTTACGGATAGTCTTGCATTTTAAGTAATACTTCAAGCAGACAAATTGCTATATCCCACTGCACATCTGCTATCAGCAATAGATTTTTCGCATTAATGGAATTCCTATTTTAAAGCCTGTACAAATACAATCTTTTAATATCCCTTGCCAAATTAAAAGATGGACTATTTTTCATGCTTGTAGTGTAAGAAAGAACAAAAGACTCTTAAATATGATGAACTCAAGATAAAATCGGTATAATTATTTAATCATAATATTTAATCTTTTGAACTCCCATTGAGTCAATTATGAAATCATGATTAAGGACATTTTGCAGCATGAAAATATATTGAAAAGCAAAATAATAAAAATGTACTAACAAACGCTCTTAATATGGAAGTACCAAAACTGCAACATCTTATAAATCAATTAATTTCAATGACAAACAATTTTGTTTAAATGCTGCCAGGAAGCTCATCTTAGGTTAGCAGATGCAGAGGTCTTTTGGTAGTTTCAATATCTTTCTTTATTCCAGGCCATCGTGAACCTAATGCTTCTTCTCTGTCTAAAATTTTAGGGACAATATTTAATATTTCCGAAAGAATAAATGAAGTTATATGCATTTACTATCAAAAATAACGAAAGGCACAAAATTTCTCAATAAACTTTTTCATTTTCCTCCGTATTTCTAAGATCACTATTTTCATTCCATGCTGACAGGAATTGCATGGTTGGCAAATTGAAGTTACAATCATCGCACAGGGAATGTTAAAACATTAGGAAATAAACCAAAAACAGTAAAGCATTCTACAATACACTGAAAACAATAAAGATGTAACGAAGAATATTGGCATACTCAGCCAAAAATATTTAGAATGTTGAAGCATCTAGACTGAATAGGACCGATATTGCAGAGTCTTGTGGGAAAAAACTAGCCAAATATTAAATTCTTTAGGTTTATCTTCAGTGTTATGGTAAATGCAAACAAAAGCGCCTCTAGATTCACTTACTTTCTGGCTGCATATGATTTGTTGTGTGTCCTGTTCTCGATAAATAGCCGTTGACTTGTTCTGTTTCCTCTCAAGTAGATCTGCCTGCCCAAGTTTGGCATTCACCTCCAAGAGAACCTGGTTCAAGAAAATATAAAGACCATATGAATTCTAAAATGTCAGCACCAGCTAAGCTTCCCAGTGAATTCCATAACCACCTTCTAATCTAGCGATAGTGCATCTATACTAACTTAAAAGTTGCATACCAAACCTTCAGTCTTGAAAAAACTACTCCTGTCAATGCATTCTTCACTTACACAAAAGACACACAAAACTGTGCTAAATTAAAACAGTAGCCTACCTGACAGGAAGGAGCATGTCATTTTGCATGCATGATTGACAGAGCTGGTTTCATTTTAACGGCTACTTCAGGTGCAACCTTCAGAGCCCATGGCCAATATTGACACACACCATCACAAAAGAAAAATTCCACATTTCTTGGAAGCAAGAGGTTCTCCTGCAAGAACGATGCATAGCCATATAGCTCTCCTTGGAACATATTGGCGGCTCTCTGACCAATGCTGTGGCAACATGAGACAATGTCTAGTCCAGTTCCATCAAGTGGTCAAAGCTTGCAACCAATATTTGATGCCAACTTTCAAGATGAGCCACTACAATCCTTATCACTGCTCTTCTGAAGAAGAATATCTTTGTTTGAGGATTACTATGTTTCTTCACGTAAATTAAAACTAGTACCATAAGTATGGTAAACATCATCACAGGAAGTAAAACAAATAATATTTAGCATATTAAAGAAAATAGCACAAGAGAAGGATTCATTTCTCCAAATAATAAATAGGTTAGAAACACATACACAGCAATAGAAACATCACTTATAAAAGAAAAAAGAAGAAAACGCCACTTAGCTTACTGCTTGCTTTCAGTTAGACCTTCTTGCTGTGAAGAGTTGAATAAATATAGTATAGGCAGAGTTTTGTATTCCATCACACTCTGAAGACACTTTGCTTGGCAGGGCGAAATATTATCAACAAAAAAAACATAGTTGTCTTTTGTGTTGCCACGGTGTTTCTGCTTATACGGCATCACTTATGATAGCAGTTACACAATAATAACACTTACACTAACAAAAGATTAAACATGTAAAATGATTCTGTTGATGATGGTTAGGTCCCTTCATTTATCTCTCTCGATCATGATTTGGTCTTATAAACTAGGTTTTTATCGAAAACATATAGATTTGCTTTTTTCCAACCTTTTTTCTGTACTGACACTAATGGAAATGGGGAACATTATGGAAATAAGGTTAGCTTGACCTTTTAATCCTATTCCTGCCACTGTAATTAGAGGTGTTTTTCTGTAAATTTTTAACCTTATATATTGTACTGTATCTGTCTTTAAACTAATCTGTTTTGTAAAACTTATAAAAAGTGGCAAATGATACATAGATACATACATACATGTGTTGTGTTTATTGTACTATTAAACATAATATGATTCCCTCAGCATTCACTCCTCCCCTGCTTTGGTATGTCTCATTCAAGGACACTGTCATTTTCTTCAATAAAGGCATTTTCATGGTAGTTCTCGTTTCTTTTCCTGGTGAACAAAATATATGTTGTATTAAGCAAACAGTTACATCAGGCATTATGTGGCTGTTTGTACAACCTAACGTGAAACCAAAAGCATATTAAAGTAAAAATGAATTTTTATTTCATGCAAAATCAGAAAAGTATAAACAATAAAATAACCTGCAGGGAAATGGAATAAACTGAAATGCTACAATAAGTTGTCACTCTCAGCCACATTTTATATTTACTGCATAATAGTGGCAAGTTTAATGTTACCTTCCAGCATTTTTATAGCGATTTTCTTTACAATTACCCTCAACATGGCAAGTGTTGAGATATTTTAAGCGCGGGGGGGGGGGGGGGGGGGGGGGGGCAAACCATCCAATTTTTCTGCTGTTCCAATTCATGATTCAAATATTTCCATTCTTTGAATGCTTTTGTGAATGTTTGAGAATGAATTTCTTTGAGCTGAAAAGATTCAATGATTCAATTTATCATTGAACAAACCAATGCAAGGTTTTCCAGTAAAATATTAAGTAAATACATTGAATAAAACATTCCCGAAAGACAACTCGTGTAAAAGAAAAGATATTTCGAATGTACATAGTCATGTGGGGGATCTAAATCTTGGCTTGCAAGAGATGTACAACTAGATGTGCATTTTGACTTGTAATAAAGTTACTCCATCTCAGCAACTGGTATTTCAAGCAATGAATTCTAGATCTATTGATTAAAACCATATTATAATTTGATTTAACAATAGCTAACCATAAACAAATGGCACAACACTATATTTCAACAGTATTGAATATTTTATTTGATCACTCAAAACATGAATTGTTTAGTTAAAGAGGAAATGAAACCATTTTTTTTATTTCATATTCTGAATGCCTGTATTAAATTACCCCTTCTCTGAAAATTTTATCCTAAATGGGGTGAACGTGCCTGAACTACGGGGGTAAACGTAGCAATTATTTTTCAATGAAAATGTGGCACCAAATCACCCTGTTAGACAAGCCTCGTTTCCAATTCTGTGACGTAAAGTTATGGACGCGTGCAAAATTTATTTTATTTCGCAATGTTGATATCATTCTAGTTTCTTGTTGCAAAAAATCAAGGAGAACGATGGAGACCGATAAGAATACTAAAGCTCGCGGTGGTCTACGGTGTGTTGCAGGCACTCTAGACAATAAAAGCTGTTGTAATAATAGCAAAACCAAGGGCATCAACCTCCATCGTTTTCCAAAAGATCCAAATATTAATCGACAGTGGGTTAAATTTGTTAGGAAGTGTAGGCCTAATTTTGACCCGAAACTATATTCCAACCCTGTCCTTTGCTCTGATCATTTTGAAGCAAGTTGCTACACGAAAAGTTTAGCTGGCCAACTTGAAGGATTCGACACTTCAAAAACAAAAAAGTTTTTACAGAGAGATGCCGTGCCAACCATCTACTTGGTCTCTGCCAATAAGGAAGAGAAACCGAAATCGCCATCGAAACGTGAACGAAGTAAGGTAAGCAAGAATATACACCTGGTTATATTTAATTTCATTCATCAAGTAAATATAGCATATCATATGTATAATGACGAATTAACAAAATGTATATATATGTGTTTATGTATTTATAGTACGTCATATTCCATATCAGAAATAAATAAAGACGAACACATTTTATATAGTACCTATTCGTATATCCTCAGACAAGCGCTACACCTTTAAATTCGCAAACAAGGGCTGCCCTCTTATAAGCGCATAACTATAAAAGCAGAATTTTGATTAATATTATAAATAATAAGAATAATAAAATTTATGCTCGAGTCCTTCAATAAATGACTCAACAATCCTTTAAATGTTACGGCGCTTGTTAGAGGAAATGTGGTATTTCAGTGATATTAGATGAATATACAATATTATATACATATTTTGCAGCTTGTGCGTGATGTAATGAATGCGGGATCAACCTTCGAAAGTGATACGGCATCAAGCAGATCAGAATCAATGTTTCTTGAAGCATCATCTTCTAAAACTGATACATTTGAAGCGCAATCTTCTCAAACTAGCAGTGAACCAAGCTTAGCAGCCCCAGAACTGGATTTGTATGTCAAGACGCCGGTTGTAAACTGCGAAGACTGCAAGAAGAAATCAAAAGATTTGAAGAATATGAAAAGAAGATTAAATCGACAGCATCAAAAATTAAAAAAACAGAGAGCAAAGATAACCAGACAAGTGAATGTAAGTAGAGCTTATTTTATGCTACTTACCAACAACAAGCTTAGAAACATAATTTTAGAGAAACAATCAACACTTCTGTTTTTATACACTTGTAGGCAATCAATTATCTGAAAAGAAAAATAAAGCAGGTCAGGGAGCAGAAGCAAGCTGTTCAGGATCAAGTAAAGCCAGCGTATAGTATGGACTTCGAAGAAGAAAACCTTTCCAATTCAGATGAGGAAGTATGTGACAGCGAAGTATCTGACAATGTCTCTGACTGGTCCTTGGAGAGCGAAATAGATGCTGAATTTTTTAACGAAGAAGAAATTGACAGTGAGGATAATGATGATGATGACAATATGAACAATTCCACAAGAGGAAACATCAGGTAAAAATATATAACTGACTCGCAAGGTAGTTATATGATTTTTGAAACAGTTGTCAAAAAATGAACAAAGGAAAAAAGCACTCACCTTATTAAGAAGACATTTATTTTTTTCAGTGACTTGAACTACTCAGTTGGGACTGGACCGAAATTTGTCGTCTTATACTCGATGCTTGTGAATCTTTTTACAATGTTCTGTTTCAAATGCAAGACTGAAAATCCAAATGTATCCATGAAAAAAGAATGGAACAATGGTAACAATCAGCCAGCACTGTCGCACATGTGGACCAAACTCTTTCAGTTGGAAGTCGCAGCCTACAATCAAGGGTGGTTTTCCAGCAGGGAATTTGTTGCTAAGCTTTGCAAGTCTCATGGCTGGAGCGTCGATCAGCAAATTGCTTCTTGTTTTTCGCCATATGGGATTATCAGCATATACGGCCAGAACCTGCTACTATCACCAAAAGAAATTTCTTTTTCCAGCAGTTCTCAGATACTGGGAGACTTATCGCTTAGATATGATGAATGTACTTGCGAAAAGAGATGACTTGGTATGGTGTGGTGATGGTCGTTTTGATTCCATGGGCCACTGTGCTAAATATGGTGCTTATTCTATGTTCTGTCCTTGAATGATGAAAATTGTCCATTTTCAGATTGTCCAGGTAAGATTCATCTGGAATAGAATCAAACAGTTATACATATGGTTTTAATGTTTCATACAAACAACATACTTTATAATTTGTCACCTTGTTCTCACTTCTTCCTTTAACTTGGTTGTAAAAAACCCAACTTCCAGAGCAATTTCAACCTAGAAACGTTTTGCTAGTTTATAAATGAATGTACCAAGAAAGAGGAGCAAAAGGGCCACAGCACTTTCTTCAAGATATTTTATGACGCAAAATTTTATTCAACTTATCTTACATTTTTAGCAATGGCTGTTATTTTGGCCGATATTAAAGTCCTTTCAGCAGGGCACCATACTGTAACCTAGGGTGCAATACCCATTTTACATTTATTAAAACAAATTTTTCATTTCTACAGGCAAATGAGACCAA